>JABFPN010003072.1:0-19412 GCA_022817305.1 Leptoteleia sp. ZL-2020
GACTGTGGCTCCTGGCCACATCCCACAGTCGATCCATTGCGGCAACATGTGTGGCTTATTGTGGCCAAGACTGTGGGCTCCCGCATGCCACAGTCTTAGCCACAGTGCTGCCATAGACTCTGCCACAGTGTTTTTTCCACGCGGGTAGGCAGCTCTTGAAAATGACCCCTTTTTAATTGCTCAATGTATCCCAACACTTTCATATTTATCGCAAGCTCGTAACAAGTATATTTAACGTAAGTTTAACGTAAATTAAATTCAATTCTCTGGTGCTTCCATAATTAAAATATTCAACTGTGCAATTAGAGCTTTAAAGGCAAACAACGCAAAAGCCAACAGATTATTAATAACTTATTTTCGCAGTGAAACACCGAGTACGAACGAACTGTAATTAAATCAATGATGATATTTTTCCGCTCACGAAACCAAAATTATCTAGCCTTTCGGCTAATTTACCCCGAGCCTAAAAAGCGACCGAAACTTCTTTCGCCAACTCTCGGCAAATGTTAAAATGTTATCGCGTGTGGTATGATAACGAATAATTATGTTTGCCTCCCAATCAATCTCGCCCAATAATTACAACTTTACGTTTAGTATCAATAAAATCTATTCTAACACCTACTTCGCATTTATTGTTAATCTTGATACACCGGAATTCAAGTCGTTCCAAATCCTTCTCCTTAAACTCAATAAATTTTATTAATACCGCAAGGTTCTTTAATGGCGTTATAATATAGTTCACGTGCCTTTTAAATCCAAAGCCCTACGCAACTTAATGTAAAACCATTGAACGAAATTAGCAAGTCAAGGTAAAGTCTCGTGTAAAATCCATTCGCATAAACAAGCGAACTTTCATTACGTTCGATCAACATCGGGACATTTAAATTCCACGCTAAACAAAAAAACCAAATAAATATCCAAGCGCTTCTTCGGTCTGATCCTTGCGATTTAAATCTCTCGGACACTTGAGGAAACTTTTCTGCGTTTACGGGAAACATCTTTTTACCTTACAAACATACTTCGAAAATATTGATCCAATACCCGCGATAATATTCTCTTTTTTTCTTCTTTTTTTTCCATCTTTCGGAGTTACCATTTTAAATAGCTCACCACCAAACTTTACGATGATGATTTCTGAATACGTCTTTTAATATTATATACACACACAAAACGTTTCGGTTGCGAGTAATAATCCCTTTCAAAAATCAGAAACACCACAGCTGTGCCCGATTCATTAGAGAGTATTTATATTCCGGGTGTTAATGGGGTGGAATAAAAAATGGTTATTTATGACTTAAAGAATACTCTCAATTCGGGCAGAATTTAATTTTCGAAGATATTATATACTGAAAGAAATTTATTGATAGTTGCTATTATATTTTGTAATAACTAGGAGATATATGGGCATTTATAGTATTGCTCGCTCATATTATTAAATAGTTTTTTTTAAAATATTGGAAAAAGACGTCGTTATCAAAGAATAGAACCAGTTATCTCACAATGTCCAGTCACCAGTCATTGGTAACCAGTCATTAGTCTTGCGTTTTACTACCGGTTTTTGTTGGAAAAACTAAAAAAATTAAGAGTGTTTTCAGTCACAGATATTTGCAAAGTTACATTCATAATTAGGAACTGATAGCTGTGCGGTCACGGGTTCTATTCCTTGATCAAGTTCTTTTTTTAATAATTCGTTAAAATGCTACATCATATTGTAAGGAATCCTATAAATGCACGCATTTTCTCGACTTGTTATAAAAAAAATAGTAGTAGCTAGCAATAAATTTCTCTTGGTATTGTGTTCGACTGTTTGATCGTTTGGTAGGATGGGGGCATACGAGCAATCGACTACTTTTGAAAATAATTTCGAACGTTTTGACCGGGTCGATGAATGATATCGAATATTATTAGTGGGCTGGTCTGACGCAGCGATATTTCCTAATGAAGGAATTAATGGTCATCGCTTCACGGATTCGTATAATGTCCATTTATCTTCATAACCGAAAAAAAGCGTCGCCTTAAAAAAAAGGTGAACGCAAACGTAACAGGCGAACGGGGATTGCGCGTGTTTCACGTCCATCGACTTTCGCGGCAAGAAAAAAAATCAATCCGACCAATATCATTAAACGCTTCCATCATCGGCGACTGTTATGGTCGAAAGTATGATGCGACCGAATATATCAAATGGTGATAAATTGCGACGACTGATAGATATACCAGTCAGGCGGACGTAACGAGCCAATGTTTTAATTTAACACTGGCTAAGCGTTTAAACATCGCGTTCGATCGATGGGAATTCATCGCACCGCGCGCCATTATTATTATCCTTTTCTCCCTTTTTCTTTGTCCTTTTTTCTCAAATTAACGCAGCATTATGTGGATTAATCATTCGCGGTGCATAAATGCTGAATTTAAATTCCAGACGTTTGCGCGTTACCTTCGCTATATTTAATCGACGCTTCATTAGTTAATTTCATTTGAGGTATTAATTGAAAAGCGTATTATTTACATTACCAAAGCTGCTCGCTAATAACCATTAAGTTGCGACTTTTGACGGGATTTAATTCGCGTGATGCGGGAATAAATTGGAACCATAAGTTACAGGTATTGATGTATTTATGGCAGCGGCTTCGCCGGTTGAAATTGGAAAATTCCACTTCACTTTTGATTAACAAATTTCATCCAGTTGGAATTTTTAATTAATAAGATTGTATTGAATGAAATGTTAGTAATTTCCAGGGTTTTTTAGGGGGGTGGTGGGTATTTTATGGATTTTTATAGACATTCAATAGAAATTGATATAATGAAATCTGTCTGAAAAATGAAAAGAGGGATTAATACAAATATTACTTTTAATTTAATGAAGTGCGAGCGTTCGAGTTGTATCGTAAGAACGAATGGTATTAACAGAAATGTGAATGTATAATTGTTAAGGTATAAGAACTATATATATATATATGTCTCTTTTAGGTTATTGAAGATTGTAAGAGATTCTGATTCAAAGTTATTAAATATTTATGATGTATTTTATATGAAATTTTATGCTGTTTTTAAATATTCTTGTTCAAGAAAAGATGATTTATAAAATTCTGAGCAGTGTAAAAAACATAAATAAACGGTTGGTTCTTAATAAAATGTTATAAAATTCTTCTTTGCGACAATAAAGTCTTTATTTTTTTAATGGAATTCTTTTATCGGGTCAATACTATAATTCTCTATTAAGGGAATAGAAATTGATTTATATATGCATAAAATAATGAAATATAAAAGGGAATTTAAATGAAGTTATTCAAATATTAAACATTAAAAAATCAATCAACTCACAATTTAAAAATTGATTCAGAATAATTGTAGTATATATAAAAAATATAATGGATAATAAAATTACAAAGTTATTTATTGTTTTAATTAATATTTGTTTTAAAATGTAGTTATTAACTACTATTTAAATTATTACTACTGTTTTTAAAAGTAAAAAAGAATTACATTTACAATAACCAACCTTTTTTTGCTGATAAAATTGCTTGTAAGTCATTCCATATTCTACGGAAATTTAGGATATTTATCATCAAAAACACAAATCTTCTACAGACGTGCTTTAAAATCATACTATTTTATTAACGCTAAATTTCATTAATTTATTTAACTTTTTTTTCTTTAATTACTTATTTATATTTATTTAAAATAAATAAATAATAGTGAAAAGGTGTGTATTAACGTGACGCTCAATTCAAAATTTTCAAGTAAAATTACAATAACAACTGTGCATCAAAGGATACAGCAAAATTAAAATCATTTTTCATTATACGAACGATAGAGGATTTCGTCAATCGGTCATTAAAAACTGTACTAAAAATTTTATTGCCCAACCACGTATGTTTTTCGCACTTTTGTGACCTACTACTGTCACTGCAAAATTCCTACCGCTTCGAATTACGAGTTAATGATTTCATTCAAGAATTATCAAAAAAATGCATTTGCGAGCTAGGGCAATTGCGAAAAGCAATGTACAATTCTGCACAATTTCGACATTTCCATCAATTAACTCAATTTAATTCATAGAAAACTTTTAATTATCAAATTTGTACCTCAAATCTATTTCAACAAAAGTCACAGTTCTATTCAAGTATTTCGTTAATCTTGATTGAAAGTAAAATCCTTCTTCTTTTTTCTTTTGAAAAACAATTCACCCTTGTTGATTTCGAAATTAACTTATTGAAACTTACCGCTCAAAACGGATAACCGATTACAAACTTACCTTTCTTTTATTATTGTCTATGAAAATACATGCTGAGTTGAACTTAATTTTAATTTTCGCATAATCCAATCTTTTGAACTCATCTGCACTTTGATAATTTTGTGCAGCCTTTTGAAAGTTTAGAATTTGCACGACAAATGAAAATGTAAATACAAACTTCTTTCAGTTGTTGGGTTATTACGGCGTATTATTCACCCTTTTGGATAGACGCTAGTTCGGCTTGCTTTTCCCATTTTACATTTTTTTCTCTTTTTTTTACATAAGAAGATTTTAAGTAATAGAAAAAAAATTTCTAGCAGAATATATTAGCCATTTCGGGAAAAAATAAGAAATAGAATGTTCAACCCTATCATGGTATTACGATTCAATATACTTCCTTTCATATTTCATCTGTAACTAAAATTGTTTTAAAAATATCAATACATGAAAACAAAAGTTCCAATTTGAGCATTTTGTATTTATTTCGTAATTGTTTAAATCATTAACTTTACTTACATTACATTACATTAAAAATTCGTAATTAACAATATAAATGAAATAAAAACGGTTTATTAGTTTTATTTATTTTTTTTTTTTTTTTTACAAAACGCTGTAAATTTAAATTACTAATTTTTCATTTAATACAAATTATAATTTATTATTTCCAATATAGAAATACATCTTTTCAGTATTATTTTTCTCAGTATAAGATTCTCTTAATGGAATTTGATAAATGTAAAAATAGTGAGCGGGATAAGTTTTAGAATTCTATTAACAATTACCGCATACAAATTCGAAGAATAAAAGCTAGGTTTCAGTATAAAGCTCGACACTCTTAAACACATTTTACAGATTGCGTCTGTCTTGGAATATGTACACATTTTGATAAACTTTTTCAATGCAAGCGAACATGTATATTCAATGTATGTCGAAGGAAAAATGACGCTTGAATTTACTACACAGTGCCACAAATTGGGTATGAACGGTGTGAAATGTAATTACTGGTAACATACGTATGTAACCATTGTTACGGTAACAATTTATATGGTAAATGCACAACAAGCTCAAAGCTTTTCATCATCGCATCATATCATAAATCGTGATTTCAATTTTTCGTTTTCGTCGTTTTATGAATGTTGTCTGTTCTTTTCATTTTTAGGTCGTATCCTGTTGCTTTATCATAATACACAGCACATAAAAAAGATGTAACACTGGTTCATCAAGAAAATATATTGGATATGCAGTATCAACTTTCGAGGCTTGATGTTTCTGGAGGAGGGAGGATTAAAGAGTTATAAAAATAAATCATTTACTCAAATGTATATGCTTTTACAGTGGAAATGCAAAAAAAATTACACCTACGTAAAGTAAGATTTTATCAAGTAGTCGAGTATTGCGAAACGTTATTCGTATTAATATTAATAAAAAGTGCAAACCTTATGTAATCTCCAAAAGCTTTTTCATATTGTTACAATATTAGAAAAGTTATTTTCGTTAATAATTTTTCAAAAAAAAAAATTCATGAAAAGTCTTACCCCACGCAGTAATAAAAAAGAATGTATATTTGAAAACAGATTTACTTTGAAGGAATGCAAATGTCGATCTAAATATCTTTCAATATTTAAATAGACTTTACTTTGCGTAAAATTGATCTTTCTGTGGCAATGCAGTTCTTTTTGAAACTATAACTTATGTTGTTTACTTCAAAGCGTTTATACACTGACAGAAATTTATTAGTACCTGCAGAAAAAAGTTACAACATAAATTACTGTAACAACGCTGACATAAAACATCTTTAAGTGGTATTTTAATAAATTAATGAGCCAAAGAGTACAAGAACTTAAAATTTTTTAGTGACCAATATAATAAAAATTTAGCACAATTGCTAATATTTTGATACTTGGCAAGTAATAATGATTTACGAAGTGATTTTACATCAGTGTCGTTATAAAGTACAGTAATTTTTATTGTAACTTTTCTTCTACATGTAGTTTCTGTTACCTTTTATAATAACTCCGGGATATATATGCATTTTTAATATTCCTTATCCGGAATTTACCAGCAATGCCCGTATAAGAAATAAACTCACGTATCGTTAACGACCTTCGATGGTAATCGAAAATGTAAACATTAATTCCGTGACCATTAATCATTATTTAAAGAAATTTATCATCCACAATGCTTGTAAAAGTGAAAAGTAGAAAGAAGTACAAGAAATGTTAAAATATAGTTACGAACGTTTACTTTGTGAAACTTGGCGTATAATATACTACACTGAGAAAATTTGTTAGGAAAAATTACTACAGTTTTCAACAAACAGTCTTTATCAAACACATCTATGTATATCTTCTTATAACTGTAGGAAATAGTCAGCTTAGTTTATCTCGTATAGTGCAATAATCATTATTTCTTTTTCCTAAAATAACAAGAGAACTTATATAAATCATCCCGATAAGATTCCTTTGCTGTAAACTATGGTAATTTTTCCAAAGATATTGTCGACAAGGTGTTGATTATTTTATTTTATGATTACACTTTTTTAAACATTCATAAAATGATCATACGAAATGATTTGTTTTTCATTTACAGACATTAATTAATAAATAATAAAAAACTTAATAATAAACCAGACAAAATTAATTTATGCAAAAGTAAAGTAATTTAGTTCGTGGTAAAATATACCATAATTTAAATGCACTAGTTATTCGCGCGAAAATGAATTCTCGAACACAAAATGAATTCCATTTTTTATTTAAATGGCTAACCATTTGACTGTAAAGGTTGATAATTCATTCATTTTCTGAATTATCAAATTACCTCAAATTGCGAAAACATTAATTCATATATAAGCAGGTAATACACATTATTCTCGCATGACACCCTTTAATTTTCACTAACTAATGAATAAAGTTTCATTACAAGCTTCAAAAATCAGCGTCCCAGATTATTAAGATTAAAACAAAGGGATTATTCAATAATTCACCGAATTGTAATAGGTCACACATATTTACGTATAAACTGAGAGAAATTGATTAGAAATTGCTGTTATAATTTAATAACAACTCGGGAATATGTATAGTATTCATGATATAATTGTATATATTATTTTAAAAAAATGATGTATTCAAAGGATAGAATCAGTGTCCTGACAATTCTTAGTAATACTCTATGTCGCTGTCGAGAAAAATGTCGGCCTTCGACAAACTGAAAAGTAAATGTAAGGGAGTGTGGCCTAAATGTTTCCAGTTACGAATATTTGTAAATAAGGTTCCATATTTCTGAACAACTGAGTAGACTGGTGGTAAAGAGGGCACGACTGTAATGATTTCTATTCCTTGGTCACATCTTTTTTAATATGACTTGTTAAATACTATATGATATTAATAAGAAGTATTGTAAATATACACGGATCCTCAGCTTATTGCCCAACCTAGTAATTACTGCTAATATATTTCTCGCAATGTACATTGCGATTGGAAACATGAATTATTGTTTATTTATGAAGCACTCCTTTCCAAAAAAAAATTTTCAGAATTTTCCCAATGAACGCCTTTATTTATAGAAAACGATTCGTATTTGTTATTATTTATTTAAACACGAAATCCAATGTAGCAAAAGAAAAAAAAACGAGTAAAGTTGCCGGGCAGTAAAAAAGGCGATATCGGAATTCGCGTACATCCCGCGCGAATTGTACTAACGCTTTTATTTTGCAGAGAAAATAGACGGTATAATACCGACAGTATAAAAAATAACACTTGCTGCATGGGAGCTTTAAGTGACATATTCGACTCGCTGAAAAAGGTTTTAAAGAGTTCATCCGACGAGTAATGGCGCCATTACAAAAGACCACAATTAAAGTCTTCAGAAATCTGTCTTCGTGATTTTTTGAAATTCCGCTGATTTGATAATCAAACGCCGCGGATTAATAAAAAAAATGAAGTTCCATTGATTCAATTTTACATATTCATGAGTGTGCGTATGTATTTGTATATTAGTTCGTTGATCGACCAATTTCAATCACCAGACGCTATTTTCATTGAAGAGGAAACAAATTAATCAAATAATGAGGATAAATTAAACCGTCGTCAATAATTCTTATATATTGAGTATCAATGTTTTGTAAAACAAAGTTAAATTTCGACAGCTACTGAATTATTTCCGCCAATATGTAAAGTAAAAACCTAATCAAACTGTACTTTGCGTCCCGAAAATCATTAAAATGCATGAAACTACCAACGAGTTACATCCGCAACATCCGTCAAAATTTAATCAATACTTTTTACGCCGGCTACTTGCATATCAATTTATTATTACGTAAAGGTATAAAAGCTAAATAAAGCATGCAATATCCTCCAATAATTATACCACTCTTAAAGAATTATCCATGCAGGACTGTGACCTCTTTATTTCTTTCATTTTGTCATAACTGGAAATATTCTGATAATTTGTTATTATTCAATAAACAAAAACCTCCGGCGAAAACGTTTCAATAATTTAATAATTTCTTTGAATAATGAAATTTTATTGACCTCGTTAAATTTGGACAAATGCGCTACAGTATTTTTCAAGCCAAGAATGGAGATAAGTATTTATGTAAACGCTCAGAAACAAGAATTATAAAAAATACTAGACATATAAACGCCGGATATACTTGTCTAATGTAAATATTTATCATGCAAAATGTGTTTTAAATTGAATAATAATAATAATATTTTAATATATTTTATTAGATGCGAATTGCATGTCTTAAAATGAGACAAGTATATCCAGCATTTACTAGAAACTCTAACAATTTTAACAATTTCGTTTTCTTAATGTTCTATACTAAGTATAATAAAGTAGAGAGTGTGTAAACTTTTTAAAATTTCACCAAGAAAGTTAAAATTTTACTGTAAAATTTCTAGATTTCAATTTATAAATCAACATGAAGAATGTGAAATTATAAATAATATGTCCATTGTGTTTGAGGCAGGTACTCATTAATTTGCCCCGAATATTAACAACTCAACCAAAGTTAGGTCACAAATATGGTAATATTTACTGAACTTTTCTTTCATTGTATACATTTTAGACATTATACACTATCTTTGAATAAACATTTAAGTAACAGAGACAGAGTTCTATTTGAAAATTTTTAAGGAGAAAAACGAATATTAAATTTTAAAAGCCAGTGAATTTAAAATTTTAGTAAATGGAATTCTAATTTTTGACAAACTTTTTATTTTATGCTTTGTCCTCTCGACGTCGATATCCAGTGCTGTTGGAATCAGTTATAAAACAGTTTACTAAAATTTCATAAACAGAACGTCAATTTGTACAAAACTATTGCAATTTTCAATAAACTGATTACTAAATTTTAATAATTTAATTTACCATGTAACGATATCCTGCAAGTAGAACAAAACTAAAATAGTAAACTTTTTATTCAACATTGGTATTTTTTTCTCTCCGTGTTCTATATACAACTAGAACTATATAAAAATGTCATTTTACTGACTAAAACCGCATAGAGACATACAGAAACTTTTGCAAATAATATTTAGTTCAAATTGTATGTTTATTCTTCTATATAGTCACTGTCAGTAAATTGTACCTTTTTTTGCTCCATTAATGATTTTTCTTTTAACAGAACGTGTGCAAAATGTCATAAAATTGTTTACATAAATTTCTAAAATGTTTACCTATTTCAATAATAAATACATTATTTGTTTAATTTAATTAAATATTTATCATTTCCAAGTTTCTATGTTAATTAATCAGAAAAACATTTGGAATATGATAAATTTTATTATTATAACTCGCAATGATTAACAAAACCCAGCCTTGGCAGGTATCATTAAATATGAACTCGGCTACCGAGGAACATTTTACGTACTATCAATGGCCGAAACGTAGATACCATTCGAATCATAATTGATCTTCCATAATTACTAAAACTACGGTCATTAAATAACCAATGACTTAACTGGAAAAACTTGAACAAAAGCGATCGTATTGTTCACGTGAATGTTCGCTGTAATTAAATCCTATTTTGTTCGAACAAATGTGCCTGCGAAGCGAACGCCGCTTTGAACTTATCTTACCATTTTCCGAAAGTGATATAAACCATTGAAGTTTCGGAAATCCTGATCACGAGTGCCACTTGAACCGTGCGAGAGTACATAAGGAACAGCGATGTAAATACTACACGTGAATATTCAACCATCGATAGTATATAAGGAACATTAACGTTAAGCATCATCTGCAGAAAGCACTACGGCAGCATTAATATCACACAGTGAATAGAGCTGTCCATAAAAGACATCCACAATTAAATCTCGGCCGAGCATAATGTCTTATAAAAATAACCCAGTCCGGCTTATTTTTAAACCGAATTATTCTTTCTAAACAATTTCACTCCAATCGTATGATGGAAGAGGTTTCTGCAACACACGCTCGACGATATTTCAACAAATTCCCACTCATACGTTTGTTGATATTTTTAATTTTCTGGCAATCGTTCATGGATAATATGATTGATGTTTAATAATTTATTTTAGAAATAACGAATTCGTGTCTTTTCTTTTTCTTAAACGTAAATAAAGATACAATTTAATTTATACTCCAAGAAAAGTAAAGCAGACAAGAGTATTAATCCTTAAAGTGGTTGAAAACAAGCATAAATAAATAAAAACCATTTGTTATAAAAAGACGATTTTTTTTAAATCAAAAAAGTATTTAAATTAAGTAATTGCCCTACTTCTCAGATCCGACGAAAGAAGTTATTTATTGTTTATTTACATTAGAGATGACATGAGTATAATAATGTTTAAGATATCAAAACGAAGAAACACAATCTACTTCTCTGGATTTATTTATTTATTTAGTTTGTAAATATAACAGCGAGGAGGATAGTTAAACATCAGCCTATAATCATTATAAATATAAATATATGCATATGTAAAATAAAATATAATTATTACGAAAATTAATCTTAACGCATATCAATACATTTAAACATAAATGTACCTAACTTCAGGTATACTGTATGTGTAAAATTTTCAGATGTATGCCTCTGAAAAACATACGAATACTAGAACACAATATTTGAATTTCTATCGTAATTATAGTTATATCTTCAATGGATATAATTATATAAGCATAATTAAATTGGGAATTATAAACAATTTTTTTCAGGATATGAGTTAAAATTGTTTAATTAAATTGTTTAATCTTTTAATAACTATATTTGCAGATTTAATAAGACAGTAAGTGCAGTTTAAATGAAATTTAAGCTTCTTTTTTTTAATGAAAAGTTAATTTGCATAATTCAGGTAACTTTGTTCTTGAAAAAGCCGTTGTTAACACAAGTAACTTTGTTCTTGAATGCTTATAACATATTTTTAATACTTTCAAAAGTATTCAGTTTCAAAGATATTTATCTTATAGAATATGCACTATTATTTTAATGCGATGGCACTTTAAAGTCCTATGTTTATGATATGCAAATATTTTTATATAACATTTTCATTATCTTAACAAAATTGCAATTATACACCTCGAAGTAAAAAAGAATGTTAATTAAAATTGAAAATCTATATCAGAGTTTAATAAATTATTGAAAGAAGTGTTTAATAAGTTTTATATAATTTATCTGTTTTATTTATTAAGTGGAAAATGTTTACGAAATACTCATGTTAATGATTGTGAACAATAAATGAGTTTTTAATTTACCACAAGTAATAACGAAACATAATAAAAAATTTTACACCATAGTTAAAATTAAATATGAATATGTCTAAAAAAATATTCAATTAATGAATTTTAAAGAAAGTTTCTTCCCCAAGCTACGAAAGGTAAAGTGTTAATTAAAAATGTACCATAAATTTTGGTAAAGTAATGTTATTACTTACGAACTAATATTTGAAATTAAAAAATTCTTTTCCTACTTACACAAGTTATTAAAATGTTTAAATATTAAAGTAAATCGTCGCAAAAAAAGGTGAAATTTTATTGTACTTTTTAAATGCGAATACATTATTTCCTGGGTTATTATCACGAGGAAATTGGCTGTGCATAATAAGAATATATAACATTTCACTGTAATATTATTGGAAATTATAGTAATTTTTATGCAAACCTATTGCAATTTCTGCTTGGGATGTTACATTATTTGAAAATTCAAGTCTCCGCAGCAAAACACCACATTAATAAAAATAAAAAAGAAGCACCAAGATTGATGGAAGACATCATTTGACATTATTCCAAAAGAAATAAATTGCCTCTCGAGATATACACTAAAACCGTATCATGTCTTGTTATAAAGACATAATTGACGAAATACTCTCAAACATGTTCGCACCAAGCTGTAAAAAATTCTCCGAAATTCGAAAACATTATCTTCAACCCAATATAAATTTTACAACTGTATTTACTTAAATTTTAAATTGTCTGTTGCAAACAATACAAGAGTCCAAACAATACAAATAAAAACACTAGAATTAATTCTGATCTTCAAACATGAAACTTATTTTTACTTCATAATAAAAACAACCACTGTTTATAAGTAGAACGACGAACAGTTGCCGAAAATATAATAATCTCCTAAAAAATAATAATTTTATCACAGATTAGAATTCAGTTTATTAAAACTTGATATGCACTGGTTTACAGCTTATAATACACTTTTTTTTCTCTCCGCGTGACACATTTCTACAATCAGTGTCAATGTTCGTTTCGTTGCGCCAAATACGGATGAAAAATAAAACTAAAAGCAATTAAAATAAAGAAATGTCGCCTATTCTGAAAGCAACGCTTGCGGAAGTTAAACCTGATTATGTTATATTTGGAGAATCCGTCTCTTTATTTTAAGAGGATATACCGGCGGTATGTTGCGCGCGGTCTGAATACCAAATGTTATCGGGTGGCGGACCAGGTATAACGCTTCTTGACACAAGTGACGTGGAAACATGTCTCGGCGATTGCCCATCCAGGCTGACAGACTTGCTCAAATACCGCTTAACTCGGGTGATCACCTGTACCGCGCGCTTTGTCACTTTGCGCGTCCCCGCATGCCGCCGTATTAAATTGTTCTATATATGTTTGGCCAGTTTGGACTTACATTTACAGCCAATTCCATACATCATCTCGCTGAACGACTTGACAGTTCCATGCGGGGTCACACACGGCGGGGCCATTCCAGACTTACTTAGAGAAATTATTTATACCCCCCATAAATATCAAGCAGATAAGTTTAATTACCAATATGTCACGCACGCGAGAAATTTACCGAATATTCAACCAAGTGAAGGGATCGGCTAAACCATTCTTCGCCATCTCAAAAGACATTGTTAATACCTCGTAGGTTATCCGGCAAGTTAAATGTACAGGGAACACATTTGTTGCATAGTAATTTGAATTATTGAAATGAGCTTCTTCGCCTCAAATTGGTGTACAAAAATTAAATTTCATTCAATTCTGCTTTATTAATATCGGAATGAATTATTACAGATTTACTTTTAATAAAAGATTATTTATTTAAAATTTGTTAAAGCGTGAATATAGAAATCTTTTAAATTTTAAATAAATTAGGTTTGAAGGTATGCTTTAAAAAATAATAAAAATATCGATTCATACAATAATAAAATCAATAAAAAATATGCAGTTTAATAGTATGATAATTAAAGGGCAATAAGTGATTCAAATTGACCGGATTAATATTTACTTTACTCAGCAAAGATTTACTTTTTAGTCGAAACAAATTATATATTAAATTATACCAGTAATTGAGTTAACGTTATTATTTTTCTAATTAAATTAAGAATATTTTAAGCGAATAATGAATATTATAA
The DNA here is from genome assembly GCA_022817305.1 of Leptoteleia sp. ZL-2020. Classification (NCBI taxonomy): domain Eukaryota; kingdom Metazoa; phylum Arthropoda; class Insecta; order Hymenoptera; family Scelionidae; genus Leptoteleia; species Leptoteleia sp. ZL-2020. Next base: position 14,065 of record JABFPN010003072.1, read on the forward strand.
CAGATGTTATTACAATTTAATAAAACATAATGATAAAATTTACTATTAAAAGAATATCAATTCAAAACAAAAGTTGTCAGTTTTTACTTGTTTCGTCAGTTTGATCGAAAACATAGTAAATGTAGTTGGTTATTAATTTTCGTGTACATTTTTTCAGTGTATTATGCTACAAGAATCACGTTACGAGCAATAAAATTATCAAGTTACTCGCAAGTTTTCCATACCTTACTACTATCTTACGAGTTAGTAGCGTTACAAAACTAAGACGGATCTTTCTAGAATATTTAACAAGTAACTTTCAAATATAAAAGATGAACTAGCAAGTTACTAATGTGATAATTGAATAAATTTCTACCTGGGAAGTTTTCTGCATTAGCAAGCTAATTAAAGGTGGAAATAAAAATATAATAAAAAGCTACTGTGAGTTAAAAATTTGATTACATTAATGAATTTTATAGAAGGCAATAAAAATTAGTTTATTGTAAAGAATATTAATTACACAAATTTGTATACATTGAAAACGAAAATTATTATAATTTAATAACATAAATGGAATATCAAAAAAAATCTTTATAATTACTTTGTTCCCTTAATCACAAACAATTCTTAAACAAAGGTATAAAAAAAGTCTTTGATCGAAGAGAAGTTAAATTATAAATTTGAACAAATTCACGTCATCTCCTAGATACTAAAAGTTCGATAAGGTATTTTTAACTTAAATATTACAATAAAAAAATCGATACGCGAAGATATAAAAGTATTAAAATATACAAAAATAGTTTACTAAATTTTAATAAACGAAATTATTATCGTAAAATTTGAGAACATTATCAATTTTCCACAAAAATCAGATAATTAATTAAAGACTTTAAAGTTATTCGTAAATTTAAAACATAGTGAAATTTAAGCTTGAGTTGCATGCTTTTCGATTACATTATTACAATTTAATATCTCATCATTTCCAATAAGAATTTATACAAAACAAAAAGACTATCTACTTCTCATGTTTTCAAAAATGTATTATTAAAATGAAATAAAACAATAATAATGCGTCGCACATCATTTTTAAATATACTTTGTTTCTTATGATCTTCTTAAATATCTTCAAATTTTGTCAGAATATTTGTTATAAATAATTAAAGCAGTGAATTTTATTATTAATTTTATTGCAAAATTTAAGAAGTTTCTTATTTAAATTCTTAAAAGTGCTCTAAATTTATTTCAAACTTATTCAGAATAATATTATATAAAACAAAAATGTCTCCATATAAAGCTTTTTCCAGTGCAAGCTAAAGATGAAAGATTTGAATAATTCGATGTAAATATTCTAATCTAAAACATCTGCGAAAATCTATTCATATAAAATTACTTTTCCAAATTTAATAAACACATATGAAATTTTAAAACATATTTAATAACTTTTCAATTTTAATAATAGTGAAGATTTTGAGTAAAAAATTCTACATGTAATTTACAATTTTCTCTTTGCTACATGACTGTAAATTTGAATTCTCAGGTTAAAGGTAAATAGAAAACTATGCCACGTAAGGCGGACATTCAAAATCATTGATTACTCTCGACGCGTTTAGATTCCCTGCGCTTTCTAATGGCACCTTAACTGTCAAGTCGTTGCTTACACATTACAACTGTCTTATCCCTTCAATCATTAAAAAAACTTGTCCAAAGAAAGCATTCTGTAATACAAAAATCGAACTTTACACATTACCAATACAATTTCAATGAAGAAAAATTATTTAACGTGATAGCTTTAAAATATATCAGAACATTTCTAGTATGATTTTTAAATTATTATGAGTATGTAATGGAAAAAGAAACAGAACTTATCAGTAGTACAAATAAATATGTCTAAATTCACCACATTTTCTGCTTGTAAATCCATAGGCATAAGTATAGTTCTCAGAGCTATACAAATATTTAAACGAGACACTCAAACCTTTGAAACAAGCAAAACACATTTTTACGTTAGACATAATTATTTAGATAAATGTGAATACCTATAAAAAACTACATATTTTGTATAGATTCCCTAGTAAAAATCAAACATATATGGTCATATATGGATTAAGAAAAACATATATGTTCATATATGGATTAAGAAAAAACATACATGTTCGAAAAAAAATTTTTCTTTATCCTATATGATCCATATATGAACATATATGTTTTTTCTTAATCCATATATGACCATATATGTTTTTTCCTAATCCATATATGAACATATATGTTTCTCTTAATCCATATATGACCATATATGTTTTTTCTTAATCCATATATGACCATGTATGTTTGATTTTTACTAGGGTTGTGAGATTTTGTCACATCTATGCATTTTCAGTTATATTTTACAAATGTTATTGAAATTAATTTAGCAGATAACAGTTTAAAGTTATTAATATTTTGCAAAAATGAACCATACAAAGTTCAACATGTTTTTGCACTCGTGCAAAGATGACATTCGTATTTAAAAAATAAATCATCAAAATAGCAGTAAAAAATGTATACTAAGAAAAAAATAATTCTAAAATGTAAAACATTTTTTATTAATTTGAGAGTATGTCGAAAAAGTGAACATCTTTATTATTAATAATAATAAAAATAACAAACGTAAAGGCAATTTTTAAAATATTCGAATTAAAAACTATTCCACAATCATTAAATTTAACTATTATATATAACAAAAGTATTTGCTTTTCCAAAATATATCCTAAAATCCGTAAATCGGTATACAAAAAAGAGTAAATTTATGATATTTCATTTTTCTCAGTGTACAGTTATTTTGTGTTGTATCTCTAAAAATATTTGAAATACTTTTTTTATTAAACTTTATTTCTTTTCTTTTTGTTTAAACAATTAATAACCTGAGATATTATATAATATTATTTCCTTAAATGAAAAATAATATTGACATACATCTCATTACACATTTTTCCATGACCAACTTCAACTGAAAAATGTCACGGAATCGTTGATTAATTGAATAAGCATTTCAATAAAAGTAAAGTAATTTTAACATCAACATTTAATGTAAATTTTTAATTAGACAAATAACAATAATGAGCTTAATAAAAATAAGAAATAGTTTCCAATATTAATTCACCTGTCTGAGATTTAATCGACTTTAATGGAAATTTGTTACAATGGATGCTTGCATTATGTAATTATTCACACACGTGTACACGTATTTGCATATAATGTACCGGTCTTAGTTTTGTTTGATGGTAAAACGTATTTACACAAATTGTAAGTTCAACGTTCCTTTCCTGTGACACTTCAGAACCGCAAGATTAATATTGATACACGAAGTGTAACTTTTGCAGAATCAAACTATCGAAAATCGATCAGAAACATCCGCTGCGTTATATCGACGTGCCTTCTTACCTGTACCGGTCTACTGACATTTTTATCTTAGAGTTTTTGCTTTAAATACAATAGTGATACTCTGTTGCGTCTCGTAAAAACTTCAAACTAACTACGAAAGATGCTTCTAGGAATGAAAAGCTTCTAGGAATATTACGAACTACAATATAAACAGGGATTATGATTACTTTTTTATACGTATATACGATATGCCGTATTTTTTGTTCACTAAATTCATTTTTTTCATGCATTATTACTTTCTTTCTGTAAATTTCTAAAATCTTACTGCGGCATTCAACAAGCATGCTTCGTTTAAATTATTATATCAAACGGAAAAACCTGAAACAATACTTTGCAAAATTCTATTTAAATTTCAAAAAAAAAAAAGAGTGCATTTTGAGATTGTCGTATATTCCTGTTTAAGTGTGTTTCGAAATACAGCTGCAGGCTTATATAGATAAAATAAAGTGATCAAGCGAAAGCGTAAGAGTTTCACATAATAAAGTTTATCTCATCCTTTTATAGGTAACAAAAAAGTTTAGTGTGTAGTAAAATGGTTAAATAACGCAACAATTATGACAAATTAATTAAAATTTCGTTCATATGTTGAAGTTTAAATTAGTTCGAAAGTCAAGCTCCAAATGACTTATGACCTTTCATTAAAATTGTTCGTCGAACTTCATTTGGTAAATAAGAAAAAAAAAACATTACATAAAAACAGAGTTATACTTAAAGTTCGATTTTCAGAGACAATCGTCGCGATTACATAATATCTAACGGTATTTTAAACTTTCCGCGAACTCGCGAAGAGAGTCATAAAAATTGACGTACTGAATTCCGTAACAGGAAAAGTAGGCGGCAGTTTGAAAGAGCTTTCTGAAGCTTGACGTAAGATTTCTAGTCCGTTAGTTGCTAATCTCGATAAATAATTGAAAGTGTCAGCGAGGTGTTATTTTTTAGAGCAATTTCAAGGCATCAATTTGAGTTTTTTAATAACTGTACTTGCCGTAACCTTACATTTACACTGTACACGAGATTCATAACTCAGCAGTGTGTTTAAATCTCCTTTAGCTTAAAATACTAACAACGATACGAATTTACGTAAAAAAGTTATAAATAGTATAATATGTAAAATCGGTGGTATGCAATATAAGCAGTTTATAAACTGAGAGAAAAGTTCATTAAATATTATAATAATTGTCACCTGACTTTGATGATATTAAAACCGAGATATCCACTCGGTAATATCGACAGCAGCCTAGAGCCCGATATTTTTAGCTGAAGTTAAATTTTATTCTCTTTTTCATTTTATTTTAATATAATAATATAAACTTTTCTAATAAAAAAATCGATTGATTCCCCAAAAAAATGATAGTATTATATAAAAAATATATGTTTTTTTTTTTTTCAAATAATAAATATTATATTACCCTGTTACATACTTAGAATAGTTCTACTATTCAAAAATGCATTAAAAAATGTTTAATTAACAATTATAATTGTAGTTATGTCGTAGAAATTCTGAAATTTATCGATGAAGGGGCGGGGGGACGTAATATGTTGTGGCCTGGGGCCCGGTGTAACAGTTACCGTAGCTCTGAGTAATACTGTTAACATACAGGGCAAATGAATGAGTACCTGCCTGAAGCGTTATGGACATATTGATGAAATTGAAGAGTAAAACGTTTTTACAATGATCGATATAAGGAAATAATGGCGAATATATGTAAAAATAAATAAAAATAAACAAAAAATATCATTTGTTTACATTTGGAGGGACACAAAAATCGAATTTAATATAATATAAAACAAATTCTGTTTACCTTTCGTCTTTTTAAAACAATTCATTCTTTATTTTTTCACTCTGATACGACGAATTGTTTATAATTTATCATTCTCCGTGTTGATTTATAAAATGAAACTAAGCTACACTTTACGTTATACCAAGCAGATATAAAATATGTGTTATT
>JABFPN010003073.1:0-19411 GCA_022817305.1 Leptoteleia sp. ZL-2020
CTTAAAAATAAAGAAAAAAAAAGTAAATCCGATGAAAATTAACGAAGTTATTGCAGTCTGAAAATTGTTAATTTTTCATCGGCGCAAAGTGGCCTTTTTTTTTTTTTGCTTAGTGTATATTTATGTATGTGTAAAGTTACGTGTATATAGGTACAGTGTTTGAAACTTTTTGTAATGCTTTAAAGATATAAGAAGTTTCATTAAAAAAAAGAAAAAGAAAATTATGGAATAACAGCTAATGTTTACTACAGATTAAAAATGATATTAAATATGATTTTTATGTAAGATAAGAAAATTTGTATTGTGTATATTTAAAGAGACACGAGAATAAAATAAAGTGGGATGGAAGAATAACGGATGTAGTGTTTAAATGGAACGAATTTTTCATTTTAAATTAGTATTTTAAGAAATATTAACCTCGAAGTGTCACAGTGTGACATCAATAAAGTTAAAATTAGCATTTTCTAATGTTGAATCATCATGGTAAAACGCTTGTTTGAAATTTATCGACACGGGTATGACACGCCGGGGTTGAAGTTACTTAAAGTGCTGTTTTGAAAGCAATTAAACATTATTATAAAATGAAAACTTTCCCATGTACACATTTCATGCATTGAGCAAATGATTGTTCTAAAAATTAAAAATTCTACTTTTTAATATTTTCAAATTTGCTAATAAGACAATTGTATAGTGACTGTGAAATTATTATTGAATTTGATATATGAAAAATGTGCTTATATGTAGAGAAAAGAACAAATAAAGGTTCGAATAAAAAATGTTTCTTGGAATATTGTATGAAATTTCATGTTACACTAAAGCAAACATTACTTATTGATTTTGATTATTATTAAATTTGAAGTGGAATTAATATGTGTGTGAAGGATAAACAATTTTCGTTGTAATAACGAAACGTAAATGCCGGATAATAACTTATAAATTGTTATTATTATTTTTTATTATTGTTATTATTATTATGTAAATGTTTATCCTCCTATACGAATAGTATTTTCAGTATTCGCAACCTTTGAGTGCAATTTTTAATAACATGCTGTATCTTCGTACTTATATTTATATCTATTTATTTAAATTTATTATGATTTTAAACGTTATTGCATAAGTAACGTATAAAATTAATTTTTACATCTGGAACGAGTAAATAAATATTCTTAGCTCTGACCTTCTTATATCTATTAACAAAAAATATGTTTATGAAAATGTTAAAAGTGAAAAACAATATAATTAGACACTACATGCCACAACATTTCAAACGTATATCTAGAATTTTTTATAATATACATTAACAAATTAATTATTTTTAAAAATAACTGTACTTATCTTTGAAAATTAGTGTAAATGACTAAAATTATAAAATATTTTACATAAACAAAGTTTTGTTAATATATTTCAATTGCTTTATCTTTGTCAAATTATCATTATCAACAAAATTTTTAATCGAACTATTTAATTAGTGTTTCAATCATTATTTATATTATCATAGTTATACTTTCATAAGTGCTTTAAGCATAAATAATAATAACAATAATAAAAAAAAATTTTTATTTCCTTATTTTGAAGTATTAGCTTACAAGAAAAAAATGTACAGTTTTGCAATTGTAAACACTCCCAACATTTATGACTTTTTAATTTAAATTTTCATTTTTTGCACAACTGCCAACACTTATGTATACAAAACAATGCAACACTAATACTCTAAATCATTCATAAAGCCAATAACGCGTAAAAACTTTTTGAATGAGAACGGTTTTTCCAGGCGCAATTCAATGACGAGCGCGCTACCATTTTATCACAAATATTTTTCCTTATATAGCACTTGGCGTTTTATTTATGACTTGCGAGAAAGAAATGCGGCATTGAACAGACGACAATCAATTACATCGGCTAAACATGAATCAACACAATTCCATTGGCGGCAAAAAACAATACCTCGCCGTTTACGTAAATCAAAAATTTTGTATTTCCTCTCTCCCTATTTTTTTCCCTCTCTCTTTTTTTTGCAGCGCAGAAATTAAATAAGTAAAAGCCCCTGCGTTCACTTTGAATCCATTAGCGTAGTTTTTCCCAACCCCTCCCCCCCCGACAGGGGGAAAAAAAATTTCTTTTTCCTAAAATGTCAATTCGCTGTCGCGCGAAAAACGACACAAAAATAACGAAAAGGGAAAATATAATCGTGTAACGTTTACTCAACTATTTATAAAACGCTGCTCGATAACTTATATTCATCGTTCTATCAGACATTGTAAAGTGATTAATTAGATATAATGCTCCCCGTGTAAATTACATCAAAAAAGCACTTAAACGAATCTTTTAAAGTACAAATTGAATGAAATAGTTTTTTTTTTCAAGCGTTACAAAGGGGCTTGTATTACGCCGACAATTTTTTTTTTCGCAATCTGTTTTTATTATTATTTTTTGTTAGAAAATAGTTTAACGAAGTTTACGGCAAAAATGTTTCGTAATGATTCTCGAAAACTGACGATTTTAATTGGTTTCCTTGAATAAAAGGTTAATTGATTAAGTGCAAAATTGTTTTTATACGATCGGTAAATTGAGAAGAGGTTTGCAATAATAGTTATCAATAATTTATATAAATGTATTAGTGTTTACAATACTTCGGGGATATAGCGTGCATTTATAGTATTTTTTATACTATGATACAATATTTTCTGAAAATATTAGAAAAAATTTAAGTAAAGAATAAAATGTTATTTAATTTAGCAAGAAAAAACAATATTTGTATATATTTGGAAGGTCAAATTAATCTAGCAAAAACAATAATATTATTTATTTACATCCGAAGGACATAAAATTGGATGTAAATACAAAACAAAAACAAAGTTGTTTATATTTTCTATTTTGAAAAACATTTGGTTTTTCCACAACATACTTTTGAAGTACAGATAAAAACAGTAAATTTTCCGTCATATTTCCCTCAGTATAATGAATTACTTTAACCAAAAAAAATAGTTCAAGTATAAAACGACTAATTAATGAAAACATCTCTACTCCTTTGGCGATTGTTTGACGATGGCGTATCAATCGCACAGCGGAAAGAAAATAATTTTATTCCATTGAATCAATATAATTAATTACAGTTAACGAAATCGATTGCAAATAATTTAAATGAAACGTTGATAAAAATTGCACGAAGCAAATCGGTCCGCTACAAAATAAAGGATAATATTTGTAAACGTTTGATACCGGTTGTTTTATTGATGAATAGTTATATACTTAATTTGTATAATGCGAGCGAATAAATATTAAACGGCATTTAACAAGATGTGAATATTTATCGAATATTAATGGCATTCAATGTTTCCATATATCGGTCTGTAATTCAGATTGTTAATTTGGTGTGTCAGTTCGCCGCTTTCATGTTACCTCTGCGAATGTGTAATTATGGTAACGAGAAAATTTGCGGCGGTGTGGGTGTGCGCTCGCTATTAAAAATAGACGTTTTCTTCGTGGAATTACTTGAACGCACAGTCAAAGGAATTCTCTTTTTTTTTTTTATTGCTTTTAATTACGTCGACAAGAATTATCGATCATAAGTGGGATGTTCTTGAAAGTGATCGAGCTTTTTGGACGATTGCGAAAATTAAGCACACGAAAAAAAATATGAAGTGCACTACTAATTTTCGATTTAAGTTAAATATATTGCTTGGCCATTATTGGGATAAGTAGAAATTATAATGATCGTAGCCAAACAAATTTATGAGTCGAATTTATGAAAACTAACCTAGCTAGTTGATTCAATTTACATACACTATGGTTGAATCAGCCATACAAATTTATCTAATCCAAAACACAGTGAAATCCAAGTAGTTTTCGTTGATATATTGAGGTTATGTTCAGTCCCCATAAGATAAGTGTATGGTTGAATCAGCCATACAGTTTATGTAACGTTTAAATATTCATTTTAGTCGATTTCAGATCTATGTCCTTCTGCAAATAGAATAAATTCTTACTAAATTAGTTAAAAATTGCTAGATAAACTCATTTACCTACCAAAGCGAATACTTTTTTCCCCGTGTTTATTTCATTATAGCAAACTTTTTCTCCCCCGATTGGTCGATTATTTTAATTAAAGTGCGTCGCAAATATTTCATGCGAAAATCTTCCGTTAAAGGTACTTTGTTATTTAAATAATACATTACAATTTCCAATTGGATTATTTTATTTCTATGGTAATTTTGTTTTTAGAATTACGGTATAAAGTTTAATTTTCCATTGACAGTCAACGGTGGATATTGGTTCGTTGTATATTTTAACATGGTATTATCAACCAGTTATTTTTATCGCGTATGCACCGAGGAAAGATTCATTAGAAATTACTATATGGTATGATAATCCCGACGCGAAGTTGATAAAACAAAGTTAATGAAATATTAAAAAGTGTTGTAGGTAAATGGATCATTAATGAACCGTAGATAAAGGAATCATTAGATGGAATTATCTTCAGATAAAAGATATGAATCGACAATGATATATGGGATACATTTTGATATATATATATATATATATATATATTTTGGGTAAGAATTATTTAGAGAAATTTTGGGTAAAATTATTTATAGATAAGTTGATCATGAGATAAAATGATCTGTAGATAATATAATCAGCCGATGAAATGATCTGACTATAAAATAAATAGTAGATAAAATGACCTGTACTTAAATAGAAAGGAAAATAACTTTGTGATTTATAAAAAAGAATGAGAGAAATTTATTAAAAGTTGCTACCATATTTTGTAAGACTTCTAGTATGAGTGTAAACTATATAGTATAGTATTTCTTATAATATGATATAGTAAATTTTATAAAATAAATTTTAAAGGATATTAGAATAAAATATCTTTATCAGGGAATAGAACCTGTGACCTTAGAGTCACCAGTCTCGTACTTTACCCCTACACTATAACGCCATCTAGAAAAAACATTAGTTTCCATCAAACCCTACCGTCAATATAAAAAAGGCGTGGCTTAAATTTTCCAAATAACGAATATTTGCAAACTAAAATCCATAAATCCATTCCTTAATAACAAAATATTCCTTCTATTATCCTTCTAAAATTCTACATAATATTATAAAAACCACAAAAAAACCCACAAATATGCTAGCAACTACCACGAAATTCCCCTCATCGCACAACGCGCCTCATACAAAATAAACGCCCAGCGAAATAAACATTTGATAAATCGAACATTAGAATAAAAATACACGGCCCCCCGATATTTTATTGTCGCCCCGTTAAACCTGTTCTTTGGAAAAGAAAAAAAAAAAAGAAAACCTTTCCCCTTTCAGGACCTCGTAAAAATTCTTGATTTAATTCAATCGGACCGTTCCGGATCTTCGTTTACAACCCATTGACATTCAAATCGCATTATAATTCGCCCAACAATAACGTATCTCGATTGCCAGTCGCTGGATAGATTCCGTCTGTTGCGCGCTCCAAACCGAATAAGGAGATTCACCCGGCGTGCAGTCAGCCAGGGAGGCAACGTCGGCCAGGATTCGGCGGCGCTTCTGTTCGCAACAGGTCTCTAGCGCGGGACGAGGATGGAAGCTAGGCGAGCGCGCGGGTCGAACGAGGAGGAGGCGATCGAGAGAGAAAGACGGGGTTATACGCCGGGAGAGGGAGAGAGAGAGAGGGAGAGCGAACTAGTCGATGAGGATCGACGGAACTCGCGGGGAGGGGGGATTCGGAGGCCGGTGAGGGGGGGGGGGTGGGAGGACGTGCATGTGAGCGACAGGATACTGCGGAGTCTATGTACCAACGGTAAATGCTACCCGTGGTACATAAGCCGGACGTCGGGCACACGCAAACATCTCGGGAACCCGCGCCAAGCGGCACGTGTCGCGCCGTGATTCCGCCGAATTTCCGACCGAAATTCCACCGCCCGATGTTTGTATAAATAACGAAGGTCGACGGTCACGTGGCCTCCCCCCACCCCATCAAACGTCGTTGAGCGTTCAATTTCGCGCCGTTCCGCCACCCCTCGCCTATTTGAATATATAATAAATAGGCGATTATAGGAGAGCGGCGTGAAATTGTGAAATTTTACACCGCGGGGTGTAAATTTAAATTGCGGTTTAATTGATTGACTTTAGTTTGAGGGATAGTAGACGGGCCAATTTCAGAATCGGCGAAAAAGGTTATTTCATTGTTGGCCGTTCATTATTTCATTCGGTGGCGGTTGAAACGTTTGAAAAAGTAAACAAATTTTGTCTCTGCTTTGTGTTTACGTCCACTTTTATGCCCTTTGGATGTAAATAAATAATATTATTGTTTTTGTTTAATCATTTGACCTTCCGAGTGTTTACCAAACATTGCCTTTTTTGTACGCTCGATTTTAAAAAAACGTTTCATTCCTTGGTTCTATGAATTATTATTTTATTTGTCAAAGCGTAACGAATTTAACTTGGATATTTTTATAGATGATTCGAATTTTTTATTGGTAGACGGAATTTTGGTCAAAATTAGATTTATTTGCCGTTGAATGTACCGCAAAATTTGGGTACGTGGGCAGCGATGCAAACAAAGAATGCAAAGTTCAACAGCGAGCGAAAGGCAAAAGCAAAGCCGCCGAAATTGCCGGCAAGGTCGATTGCGGGAGCGTAAATAACGTTGGCAGCGGTCTGTGCGGTAGTCAACAAGTGGCAGAAACTGACTCGTACTTTTTCGACTTCGAAAACGAATCGATTTCGAAACTTTCCAGGGACAGTCCGTCGGCGCGTCATCGTCATCGAAAGCAGCCCCTTCCAATGTTTCGCGCCGAAGGTCAGGGAGATAAACAAACAACGGGTTGGGTCGACCAACAAATTATGTCAACGATGACCTTGGAAGTTTGTTATGATCCTGCATACAATAGCGGATAAGGTTTTCATGTCCGCGAAGGGGATTTTATTAAAAAATGACGAATGGGAGTAATGTAAAAATAGAGGAAGTTTGGCAAATTATCCAGGAAAAATTTTACCAACTTTGTGGGAAGAATCGGAATTGTTTTAGATAGTTATAATTGGCGTTTTAGATATAGTAATGTAAGAAGTTTAATAATTAGGATTTTTAGATGAATTTTGTTAAATATTTATAATTATTAGAATTAAGGATTATGCATGGAATATCAATTTAATACCTGCTCTCTATAAATATTTATCTAAATGTTAAAGACAATTCGTGGTGGAGATAAATGATAAAACATTTTAGCAATGTAAATAGTAAACGAAGGGTCTGTTGGTGTATTTGTATTTTGTTTATGTTTCATGTCCTTCAAAATGTATACAAATATCGCTTGTTTTTATATGAAAGTCGTTTATATTTTCAACTATATAAACGGCGGTATCTCCGTTCAATTTTGTTTCTTCCTTTTTTATATGATTTAATTCAAACATAGTATACCTAATTCACCACGGAGTTAATTGTTTATTTATTGTTATGACGATTATATGTAATCAACTGAAGTGACTTTAAAAGAGTTTAATACAAATCTACTTTTTAAATTTTATATAAGCCACTGGATGGGTTTACTTTGTTGATGAGTTGACTCTAACCAAAAAATGAAGATATAATATTCATTATTTTTACAGTACTTAGTTTTTGAAAATTTGTAAAATTTAAAGACACCTCTAGAAACTCAAAGTTTGCCTAGGACAAAATAAAATAAAAGTGCTGGATTTTAAGTGAAGAGAAGAATACACAAGGTATACTATCCTAACTACTGCTCTTTGAGTAACCCTTATACGACCGGAAGTCCACTTTTAGGTGATACTATATTAAAGTCAATCCTCTCACAAGGATGAAAATAAAAAATAAAAAACCATGAGGAAAAAAATTAACTCCGAAACATTTAATAAAATATTGTCTTCAATAATAATTGCCAAATAATTCACCCTGGTAAATAACTCTAGCTGAGATCCTACTTAGGAATTTGGCACCGGAAATCATCTACTTTCCTAAGTAGGTTCCTAGGTATTTACAGGATTTTAGCTAGTTTCCTAGCTGAGGTCTTAGGTCGAAAACTAGTTGATCTCTAATTCTAAATTCCGACCTAGGACCTCAACCAGGAAACTAGGCAAGATCCTCTAACTAGTTTCCTCGGTAGGTTCCTAGATAGTTAGAGGAATTTGCCTAGTTACATAGCTGGGGTCTTAGGTAGAAAATTAGTTGATCTTTAATCCTAAATTCCGACCTAGGACCCCAACCAGGAAAATAGGCAAGATCCTCTAAGTAGTTTCATAGGTAGGTTCCTGGGTAGTTATAGGATTTTGCCTGGATTCCTAGCTGGGGTCTTAGGTCGAAAACTAGTTGATCTATAATCCTAAATTTTAATCTAGGACCCCAACTAGGAAACTAGGCAAAATTCTATAACTACCTAGGAACCTACCTAGGAAACTACCTGATTTCCGGTGCCAAATTCCTATATAGCATCCCAACTAGACTTTTTAAACAAGGCAACGAGGGGACCCACACTCTATCCCACCCCACTTCCAACACTGGAAGTATCGAAAATATTTCTAACATTTCAATAAGGATCATCTTCTCGATCCAACTACCTTGACGTGGCACCATCCGGCGAGGACAGCCAGAGGAATCGCGGGACGGGCTAGAAAAAAAAAACGAAAAAAAAAAAAACCAGGACTGACCTGAGCGAACGCTCGGAGGTCGGAAGGAAGTAAGAAATCGCTCGGCGCGTATAACATAAAACCAAATGGAAACGTCCTTTACAGACGGGTTACTCACCGACTACGAAGACCATATTCTTTGTCCATCGCAGCAGCTCCCGTTTAATGTGTCTGCGTTCCTGTATGCAGCGGGCATAGGGGCAATCCGCCATTTTTGAAATCACATCTTAGGATGTGTGTGTGTGTCGGGCCGGCCTGTGTGGTGTGCGCGCCCGCCTCGTGTTCCCGCGGTCTCTCTCTCCGTGTTCCTCGGTGGGCACCTCGTGCGCGCGGCGTGTTCTCGCCCGCCGGTGTGTGTGTGTGGCTGGCGTGAGTCCCGTAGGTGGTGCACACACCCACACGGAGCCACGGGTGTGTGTGGTGGTGGTGGTGGTGGTGGTGGTGGTGGTGGCGCGCCCGCGCGTAGTTGCACGTGCGTCGCGGGAGGAAGGAAGGTGGCGCTGTAATTGTGACGTCACGCGTGACGTAGTCGGCTCGTCGCCGGCGCCGCCTGGCGGTGGGCGAGGGGCGGCGGGGGCGGGCCGTGCGGGGGGCGCGCTCGCACTCGCGGGGCACGTGCACTGGTGCGCCCTCGCGCTGGCTCCCTCTTCCGTCTGGCCCGCGGGCGCCTTCTTCTCTTTTTACTCTTCCTCCCCCTCCCCCCCGGCGGCCGCTGTTGTTCCTCCTCGGCGCTGTCCCTGCTCCCCGCGGCCTCCGCTTGTCGTCGTCGTTGTCAGCTATCTCGCGGCGTCCGAAATCGAGGGAGCCCGCGCCAGACGCTGCTACCTGCAAGCACAACAAACACAAAACCAGTCAAATCGATGCATTCTCGTACGGGTCCGTAACAAATGTGGCCAAACGACCTACTTGCTTCGCCTAGTTAGGCCTCGTTTTCGGCATCGAACCCCAGCCACCCTCTTTGCCCCACCCCCCATCCTCTTTGCCAGCATCACAAGTTAGTCCGATCGTGGCTCGAGGTTCAATGGCCGCTTTTGGATCCGCGATCCAAGAATGAAACAAGTTTGTCGTTCGGTAGGCATTGTGGTGTTTACACACATTACGAATGGAATAAATGATATAAACAAGGTTTGTTAACGCTCGAATTGACCGAAATGCCGAATTGAATAAAAATTGAGGCAACGTTTGTAGCTTGGTATCCTCAAAGTTTTTTTTTCTTTTTCTTTTTTTTTACTTCGGCTGCACGAAGGAAAATGTAATTTTGATATTGATTTCAGGGGAAATTTGGTTAGAGGGTAGATTGAATATATATTCAAAATCTCTGGTGATCTTCGCAAAGTAAATTCTATTCCTTGGAGGGATTCCGAATAAATGTTTGGAACAATATAAGTATAATAAAGTTCTAATGTAATATTCATGTTCTGCTATGTATATAATGTGTTGTTTAGGGTGGGAGAATACTAAACGACAAGGCTAACCAGTTAGGGTTGTAATTTTAATTGGTACAAGAATTCACTTTATCTTAGACTTGCTATTAAATAATTATGGAACTGACGAATGAAACGTTTTTCTTATAATTTAGCAAGAAAAAGTAATGTAAATATTTGGGTGGGTCAAATTAAGGAAACAATAACAATAATATTGTTTATTTACATCCCAAGGGCATGAAACTGGATGTAAATACAGAACAAAAACAAAGTTGTTTATATTTTGTATTTTGAAAACGTTTCGTTTTTCAGTACCATAAATAATTAGCTGTACCATATAGTTCTCTAAATTTAGTTCTCTAAAAAATGAATTATCCTTTAGTTTTAAAGATCAAATCCACCAATGATATCGTTCGATTGACCCTAAGGTGATTCAAAGCTGTATCAAACCAATCAATTAATGTTTGATTAATTAACCTTCCTTAATCATAGGTTTCACATTGACAGTATCGTGTCCTTCCCTTATTTTGCATGAAAGGATACATTGTTCCCAAATATTACATTACATAATTACACATCATAATTATATTTAAGCTGAATTTCACGTTAAAACGAAAACCAATCCCTCGAAGTTTCGCGAGCTCCAAAAGTTATAAATGTTTTAAATAATTACAATTCCATTGATTAAATTTAGTAATTTTAATTGGACAAACTGAATTAGGCAAGTACTGCCGTTAATGCAACGCAATTACTGCGAGTAATCCTAAGCAGATCATCTTATCGAACCCTCCGAGTATTCTTAAAACTGACTGGTTTTATGTAATTTATAAGAAGCATTTGAGTTATTCCAATTTATTAACTGTGACTAAAATTTATTTCACCTACGTTGGTTTGTTAATTAAAATTGGCCGAACTCAATTAACGGGATAAATAAAAGTAAAGTATCTTCCCAAGTTCATTTAGTAAAATTGATTTATATTAACTCTGATTACCAGCTGTATTCCCATTGAAATCAACTCGAAATCGGATCACCTATTGCTAATGAGGTTGTAAACTGGAATTAAGATTAACAATAAGCAAAAAATAATGGTCTCTTATGGTGTGTATCTTATCAGCTCTAGCGATGCTGGGAAATGCAACACTATTTTCCTATACAAGTAACTGAGCTCGTTAAAAATGAATCGAAAACAAAATTTGCCCACATTCACCCGATTTATTTGTTTTAGGACAATTATTGGATTACCTATTTACACAAAGGAACTAGAGATGGTAAAGTGGAATTGAAACACTGCAGTAAACATTCCTAATAACATCGCTATTAGGATCAATATAACATTAGTTTCGAAGCGTATAAATCAATCTAGATAAGGCTGCTTCGTGGTCTTGTAAGCAAATTATTAAAAATTTCCAGTAGAAGCATTGAATTACCCTATTGTCAAGAAATATATTCTATCAAAAAAATTGTCAAGTTTTTATTTACAAAGAACAACCTTTTACCTGAATAACCTTATCATCTATTGTCAAAAATGTTTAAGTAAATTAACAATTCCAACTTGCAAGTACTGGTTTGTGCGGTTCAAAAGTAACGACTTTGATATAGAGGATAAGGAGCGTCAAGGAAGACCAGAAATGTTTGAAGATGCAGAATTGGAGGTACTACTGAACAAAGAAGAGTTTGTAAAACGTAAGAAGAACTTGCTGAATCTTTGGGAGTGATTCAAAGGGCAATGTCATTATCTCTCAAAGCTTTGGGAATATGGTGGTGATGAAAAGTGGATTTATCACAACAATCCAAAGGGTGCAAAATCGCGAGGTAAGACCGGCCATGTATTGACATCAATTGCGTAGGCAAATATTCACGGATCAAAGCTCGTGCTCTGTAAATGTGGAATCAGTTGGGTGGGGTGTATTATGAATTGCCAAAATTGAATGGAATTATCAGGAGAGGATCAGCTACCAGCTAGAATTTATACGTTTGAGTCAAATATTAAAGGAAAAACGTCTGGAATATGAGCTGAGAAACATTGGAGTGATTTTGCAGCATGACAATGCTCAACCTCATTTCGCAGTACCGGTATAAAACCACTTGGAAACGTATTCTCCACACATTATACCTTCCTACTACTATACTGTACTGTATCTTCCTAAAATGTATTAAATATTTTAAACAAATATTAGAAAAATTAAGAAAAACCTTTCTTCCAAATGTTTTAATAAACGAATCCCGTACTTGTCCCTTCGTTCTTGAAACTTAACACACATTTCCAGCGTGTACACCCGCGAAATTACCTCAGAATTCTTCAGACGACCGAACCATAAATCCGACCAATGCTAATCGGCAAATCTAGCCTGAAAAGAAAAGAAAAAAAAAAGATTGCGACCGCAATGTTTAATTTATTCATCTGATCCATTTTCCGCGCAATTAATTATACGAAACAATTAACATTCAAACATATAAACAATCGCGTTGGCGCGCGTGTGTGTGAACGATCGCAGGTTTGCGTATACACAAGCGTATTCGTTAAATATACATGCGCCGCTGTTTACACGCGATTTCGTATTTGTGGAATATATACCGAGTTTGCATAATGTGCCGTGCGCATACACGTGCTGCGATTCTTAGTGGTATTCGGTGTGCACTCGGGCAGTGGTTTTGATGATGGATATAGCTGAAATCTCGATGCATGTTGCGTTCGTTCGCATATACGGTATTGTACCGAGGATTGGATTTTGTCCCGGGGCAATGCGATTGGAGGATTTGATGACACTAAAGGGAAATGCGCGGCGTAAGGATCTGCCATTGTTTTTATTCAGAAACTCTTTTTGAGACGCCGCGGCAGCTTCGCAATGTTACTTTACTTTCATAAATATTATTATGAATGTTAATTTCAGCACGGTCGGAGTCGTTTAGTTGGCTCGAAGCTAAGCGAGTCACGTAAAGTCGTCGGGTGGCGCAGTCGCGTTTGAGACTCGCATTTCGTTAATACGCGACGCTCCAGTTCGACGGATAATTAGCCTGGGATTATATATTGTAATTTCATTTTCGATCGTTTAACATTCGGCGTATTGATTAATGTCGTTGCAGCGAGTTGACGCGAATATTTTTGGGAGAATATCAGGTTGTGGTACTTGCGTCGTTAGATGTTCAGAAATTCATTAATAGTTGCTATGATAATTTATAGGAGTATCATAAATTTACATCCACTTTTTCATCTGCTTTCAAATTTAGAATGTGAAAAGTTTAAAATTCCAAAATTTGTAGGATGTGTTTCCAAATTCCCATTTCTTAGAAAAATATATGATCATGTAACTCGGTAATGATTTTTCGGACTGCAAATTAGCTGCAAATATTCAACGGGAATAAATGAAAACATCCGGGGAGATTGTATTAATTAACAACTCTAATGATAACGCAATAAATTTGAAGTTACGCCGGTCGCGCGTACTATAAATCAAAACTAATGGAACTGAAGAACGAAACCGTTGTCTATATACAAAAGTAATGTTTGTAAACACCTGGAAGGTCAAATTAAGGTCATAAAGACAATAATATTGTTTGTTTACATCCAAGGGACATAAAAATGGATGTAAATATAAAACAAAAACAATGCCATCTTACATTTTATATTTCAAAAGCGTTTCATTTTTCAGTTTTATTCAAAACTAACAAAACTAACGAAACTAACGAAACTAACGAAATTAATGAAATTAATGAAATTAACGAAATTAACGAAATTAAGGAAACTAACAAAACTAACAAAACTAACGAATTTGGAGTCACGCCGGCCACGCAGCACCGCCCGCCCCCAAGAATCAACAAGTATGTCACATATAGTCAGCGCCGAAAAGTCGGTTCGGGGGCGCTTGTGCGCCCGCGCTCATGCGAAAGATAACGCCGTGATACCTAATTGCGCCCTTTCCATTAGACGCGAGAATGTCCCTAGACGTGACGCGACATTGTTGTCATGCCAACAGGAGTGCTCGAGCGGTCAACGATTTCGTCTCGTCTCGCACAGTGCGCTCTGAATATCTCGCTGATTAGACGATATGAAATTTCGCCGAAGCCTCGAGATTTCCCAATTAATAAAAATTAATCGCTCTTGCATTTCGCTGCGTTTTGGGGATATTAAATAGTTTTGGAATGAACAGTTGTCAAAACACAACATGTAAACAAAACTTTGTTTTTGTTTTGTATTTACATCCATTTTTATAACCTTTGGATGTAAACAAATAATATTATTGTATTTATTTCGTTAGTTTGACCTTCCAAATATTTAAAAACAGTTTCATTTTCCAGTTCCATCTTTTGTTAGGTAATTACAAGGATAAACAGTGAAGTTATCGTCTTTATCATTGTAATTTCAAAAGAAATATTAATTTTGAATATATTAACTACAATTTAATTTTATCCAATTTTTATTTAGTCAAGTTTCAGCTTACTTAATCATATTTAATAAATTGAATTAGGACAAAATAATATTGTATTGTCTCAAAAAAAGTATTATTTACGTATTTTGATACAGAAAAAAAAATTGTTTTCATGATTATTTTTATCACTGCATTTTCGTTGGAATGAGTTGACTCGAGAGGTTGTTAAGTTAATTTAATGCCAAGTTGGGTAAAGTTTTTATTCACTTGAAACGGATGAAAGAAGGAAAAATGACTAGAGTTTAGAGTGTTATAGGTTAATATCAAATGTAAAAGAAAAAAAAAATAAAATAAAACTTATGACAAGTTACCCCTATTAGTTTACGAAGTGATCTCTGAAAATTTAATAATAAAGATAAGAAAAGTGAGCAGTTATGTCATATACATTTTATTCGATATATATTTTACAACCATATTTTGCATATACAAACATATATAAATTAAAATTCATCCAATAATTTAACTCACCAAATTTACATGTTAAATTTAGTTAATAAACCACTGATTATTAATTTCATAACGCACACAAAGAAATGGGAATGCAAATTAAAAATATGGAAGATAAAAATATTCCGAAATATATTCAAAAACTGCTCGACCTCCCCCACTTCTTAAGGTAAATTCCCTAATCTAACACCCCCTCCTCGATGGGCCAATGGCAACACCCCGAAATTGCTTAATCCGTCCGGGGTCCTCGTGCCAACCCCCAAAGTACCGGCCTCATAAATCGAGCACCCGGACAAAGTATACGGAAACTGCTTAAGCGTCAAGTATTCGCAGCGTTTCAGTCAATCAGATTAGAAACTAACTTGAAACTTCCCTCAAAATCGCGTCCTTTACGGACACGTTCATAAAAGCGTGTCGCTTAATCGCGTTAAAATGGTACACCGGGGGCAGAGCGAAGAAGCTGGGGGGTGGGGGTGGGGTGGGAGGTCAATAAGACAACACGGGGTACGAAACAGGTTTAGGTTCGGGGGTGGGTAAGGTAGAAGTGGGGTGGGGTGGGGGGGTATAAAGGGCGCGGGATCGGGGGTGGCCGAACCCGAAAGAAAGAAAGGAAAGAAAGAGGCGAACGCGGTGTACGGGTATACCTGTGCGGTGCCCCACCCCGACGTCGTAACAGGAAGGTACTACTTGAAATGAAACATTGCCGGTAAGAAGAGCGCCGACCAGTGGGCGGAAGGGGAGGCATCGAGGGGGGTGAGGCGTCGCCGGGCGATGTAGGGGTGGTTTCGCGTATCCAGCAGAGAGGGCCACCGGGAGACCAAGGGGCGGAGGGGGGCCGACGGAGGTCGGGGGGAAGGGGGCGGGTGAGGAACAGAGTGCGCCTAATATGCAACAAGAGAAAAAGAATTGGCGATCAATAGGTAGTAGCTGGTAAGCGTCCTTTCATCCGGCCCCGCGAAGCCCCGCGTCCTTTCCACCTGCCGCCCCCCCCCCTGCCCCCGCCCCGTGATCGCTTTTTCTCTCCCGCCCTGGCGCGCCGTCCGTTTCCGTCTCGCTCGATCGTCCTCCTCCCCCCCGCCCCGCCACGCCGCCAAGAGAGGAGATCCCCTGCCCCCGCGGCCTGGCGCCCAACGCGAACGCGAAGCCCTCCGCCCCCGCCGCCCCCGCCGCCACCGCCGCCGCCGCCGCCACCTTCGCCACCTTCGCCATCGGGACACCCACCAACGACGCGTCAACTAAGTTGGCCGGTCGCTACGCGTCGCCTGCGAAAACAGCCCCGCATCTTCGAGAGCCAGCCGGCCGATGTAAACACCTAATCTGAGTTAGAGTTTGCCGATCGTTTAATCGCCACGCTTAGCGGGTCTAGATGCCACGCAAGCCGTGTAACTAAGGACGACCAAATGGCATTGTTCGTTGGCTCGCTCGGAAGCTTTAGGGCTGTTTATATTTTGATACTGCCTTTTAGGTATTTTAAACGTGTCGTTAATAATTCGGAGCTTTCGCTAGAAGGACTTGGCTGAATGGTTGGGAATAAAATATGTCCAAATAGAATAAAGGTGACTTGACAGTTGAAACAACGTTGAATCAACATTGATGAAATTGTTATTAGGTTCAAGAAGGTTAGATCCAATAAGTTGTACAATTGACTACCGGTTGTTTTATACCATATCAATGTCGAGTTATTTTAAATTTCAATCCCACCTACGTTGCAAATAAAGTAATATCAGAATATAATTGATACAAAGTAATCGTTACGATAGTACCAAGTTGCTTCCTAACTTATAGCTAACACAATGTCTCCGTACATATAATTTAAATTATAAACTAAACTACTGTGCATCTTTTCAGCCAAGACATATATACACTCCAAGGCTCTGGAGATAAGCAAGAAATAAAAATTTAAATCCAAAAATTCTTCCAATCTAGAACATAAGATTACCTTTACATTCAATCATCTAACTTATTTAGAACATAACAGCCAACGGCGAATACCTACGAACCCACCTAAATTTGCCGAATCAAACTTATCGACCGCATCAATATTGCATCAGTCCTTAGTCCCATTACCTCTTTAACCATCCCGATAAAATATTCGACGCGCCCCTAATTAGACGAAAATGGCTTGCAACTATCCCCGGCTATTATGAACCTAACTTCGTCAAAAATCGCTACTACCATCCACTTAATTACCCTCGTAATCGCCCTCATAAATAACCAACGGTGTTTGAATTGCGGCCCCTGAACAAACAGCCGCTTCGAAACAATCGCGGTTTAGGTGGCGCGCAACGACGGTCTCGCGCCTAAAACTTTCATAACGCTCGGAATAAGTAAAATTGCCGCGCTTTCGAGTACGTAAGATAATGACACACGTGGGGGGGTAAGTTGATTCGACATTTAGGAAGCTCGCGAAACTTCGACTTTACCGTGTCCGTGGGCAAAATCGAAAGTCGCCGATCGACGACGAGCGGTTGCGCTCTTGTCGGCCGGCCTTTTACCAGCCGGAAATGGCCGCAAGAAGAGGGCGCCGTGGCGTGTTTTGCGGCTCGCCGATTAGCCAATCGATGCCGCGGAAACTTTCGGCGAAACAATTGTTCGATTGTTGGACGGAGAGGGAACGAGCGCGAGGCGCTCCTTGGGCGATTGCGGCGCGCTCTTTGTCGGCGATGTTTGAATGACGTTACGCTATTAACAAGTGGTTCGGCGCACATCCACCCACGCGGACGTCGAGTTATGCTATTATTAGATTGAAGTTAATGCATTGTAAAGATGAAGTGAGAAGTGTTGTTGCGTTATGGTCGATTTTGTGCCCCGTATACGCGGCGCCCAAATTGCGACCTCGGCGCCTAATCGATTTTGACGGGGGTTTTTTTGTTGGGAATCGTACTTTGGCTTTGTAATAAAGAGAAATATAATATAATACTTGAGCAAAATTGAACGAGTTGTTTTTTTCGTTCTGGCGCCCAAATACCCTTGTACTATAATCATCAAAATATACTTGCAACTCTCTTACTTTCACCCTTATTAAAAAATTACAACCAATTCAGAAGCTAAAAACGACAGTCTCGGCGCCCAAAAGTACTAATAAATTTTGGGCGCCCAATATTCGACTTATTTCATATTATAAAATTTTCAGTCCTCTATATATATCAACAAATTATAGAAATTGTACAAATAGAAGGTAATATATTCTGGCGCCCAATTGATCTTTCTCCTCATTTTCTTCAAAACATCTTTAAAATAATCAAATAAAAGACATTTTTTCAAAATCATATTTCCCTTTGGAAACCGGTAAATAAGATTGGCCGGCCCCTCTGCGATTTGTTTCGCTGCACGGAAAAAACTGATGAATGAAAAATTACAACGTTTCCTATCATTCTTGTCACGTTAAAGGCACGTTGTAAAAGTTGGTTATTCACGTTGCACTTGTTTAATATCACTTACATGTTGTACATTATACATACGTAATCATAGAATTTGAATTGCAAGGTAATGAAATTTTGTATTTTGTCATAGTTAATTTTACAACGTGACATTTTTAAATTTTATAAGTGTAATACCGTTACAAAAATAATTATAAATAAATTTCCCTCAATTTTTTTTTTCTATACTTACCTGATCTGATAGATAAACACACATGTATTTTGTACGTATATCTACGTAAATTCTATTTGAATACATTGCCTAACCATTTTGACATTACCTAAACATACGCATTGTAACTCATATTGGAAATTCAGACGCATACACATAATCACAGACGCACACACATAATCGTAGACGCATTATAAAAGTCGCACATAATGAATTAGCAACTATGTTCTTTATATATCAAATGCATTATAAGAATAGTTATTGCGAGAAATCAGCAGCCACCTACTGTTAATTTTATTAACTACATTTAAATTCGTACAAAAAGAACTTTTAGGTGTAACATTATTATGAAAGAAAGAAAAATTAAAAAAATTATTTAAGTAATTTTACATTATATTTTACTATATTTCATTGAGAAATTAGTATTAAAATGTTCATGAAATATAAAATTGTAAATGGAAATGTGTTTTATCGTATAAAGTATTGAATAAAATGATATTAACAATTATATTATAAACACAACAAATCAATAAAAAATTCGCTGCGACCAATATGACTGTTAGCGGTAAACACGCGCTCACTTGTTTTTCGCGGGTATTGATATTGAGAACGTCAAAAAGTACAACGTACGTTGTACTTAAACATTAATTCTTATTAATTTATGATTTCAACGTTATATATTTTGCTTAAAACACTTGAACTTATTAATAATTTTTGTAAATTGATGGATAACGTTGTAATTTTAGAAAAACTATACGTATTTTTTTCGTTTTAAGTTGTATAATTTTCAAGTATTTGTGTACTTATTTCAAAAAAGTCATTATGGTGACATATTTGATAGTAAACGTTGTACTTTTTCATACTATTTTTCTTTCCGTGTA
>JABFPN010003074.1:0-19409 GCA_022817305.1 Leptoteleia sp. ZL-2020
GGTGGGGGGGGGGGGGGGGGGTAAGGTATTCGGGGTTAGGAATTGGGAAGATCTGGGATCTGGGTACGGATTCTGCTGTTGTTGTTGCTGCTATTACAATCAAAACGAATTGTCGAAAATTAATAAAACGACGAGTTCGCGACGATTTTTCCAGAATCCGTTTACATTTCCTGCGCACTGAAGGTAGGCGTCTTTGCGAGGCTTACGGAACTTGGCTGCTGTGAAATGACCATTTCGGCAGCCAAATTGCGGGATACCGCGAAAGCTGCCGCACAAGTGCCAATAAAAGAATGTACACTTTCATTATTTATGGGCAGTGTTGTGCGCGAATTTTCGACGCTATCGACTCGACGACTGGGCCTTGAGCGTGGTTTCTGGTAAAAGGGTCGCGAAGCTCACTGCTGATTCGATGTGAGAGCGACGGCCGTCGGTCGGCAGTTGCTTGTTCTTCGCGGGGATGAAAGAATTGACATTGCTCCGGGACGAACGGCCGATTTCTTGGCATCCGGTTGGCGAAGATCGGCGCACGTCCCAGATTGGAAGTCAAGGACCGACGGTCGTTCGTATACGAGTGAACGATGTAAAGTACGGATCACGTGTCACGATCATCTTCAACTTGTTCTGCGTGTTCGTGTTGCCGAAAGTTTGCCGAAAGTTTTCACGTACGAATACGTCCCTTTTTTCTGCTTTTCCTGCATTTTTTCCCGTGCAGTTGAATCATTTGTCTATAAATAAATCATCGCCGGACAATCGGCCGTCGCGACGACAAATGCGCCGCCGCCAGAGTTCGCTTTATTTTACACGGTTCTTAGGTAGCCGTCCGAAGTAGGCGGCGCCACCTGAGAACTCGGGACTCGAAATGACGTTTACTCGCTAATGATTATTGTACAAATAATTACATTGCATACACGAAATTGGCGTGTAAATTTGCCGTCGCGAATTGAAATCCGTTGTTCTTATTTTCTTTTTTCATTTTCGTTTAAATAATTTTATCGTTTAAATTTGTTGTTGTTTTTGTTGGCGCGATTGTCCGATGGCTCTGCTGTTATATGTATATATTATATTTTATACATATATATTATACGTTGATGCGAAAAGAAGAAATAAGGTGTTGATTTTTTTTTTTCGGTAAAAAGTCGCGGGACACGTGGGCGCGTTTGTTTGTTGCGAGTATTTTGTTTAGTTATCCCGGAAAATTAAAAGTCCAGTTTGCCTGCAAAAAAGTCCCGGTTAGACATCGGTTTTTGGGGGAAAGGGATCGCTTTTACCGACACACAATGTACAATCATGATTGAAGGAACCTCGACTACAATTTCGGGAATCAAGTTTTCCTCGTAATAATAATAATATTAATAATAATGCAATTTTGCCTAGATGTCCATTTTCGCCTTAACTATACAATAATAATCACGATTCGAATACATTATCATCACTTCCGAATATAGATATAATAATTTGTGGTTTTTTTTTTCCCTTGATTCTTTTACATCATTATACTCACAATATCAGTTTAGAGTTCGCCGTATATCTATATATATATAATATATATATATTTATAATTTATAAAATGAAAATAGGTACAATTTTGGATGCTTTTTTTCTCGTCACTGGAAAAAACGCTCCGAAAATTTGTTTTTCTTTTATTTAATTTTTTTTTGTTGCTTAATAATGCCCGTCGGTTGCGATTCTAGTCCACTTGTAGTAAAATTTTGTTTCTAGTTTTTTTTTTTTCTTATTTTTTCATCATAACTCTCACTCTCTCCCACGCACGCGTCACGCGGTCTGTCTCGCTTGCTTTGACAATTGCACGCACACACACTCGTATCTCCTTTATTGCGCTCAAAAGACCGTTCTCGGGATACGATCGCCTTTTTCAAAATCCATTATTCCGACCGCTTGAAAAATGTCCACGATCTGAATTTCTAAGGCGAGCCTCGCTTGTGTACTTCCGGTCTCCGACTTTTCCGCCGCACCGAATCATGCCCATCAATTTTGATTATTTACAAAAAGTGATTAATTTTCGTTCGTTCCGTTAATAAAAAGCTTTTTCTCTTCGTCTTAACACTAAAAAGAGTTCTTTTTCGTCGCGGAAAAGTCGCACGAGCGGACGTCGTCCGAGAGTTGCAACAAATTTTCGTCTCGCATACCCTTAAACGCTACGTAACTCTCGCTTGTTATTAAACATTACTTTTGTCTTGCGATTTTTTTCTTTTTTTCTTTTTTTTTTTATTTTTATTTTCGTTTAAATTTATACTCTTCGCTCGTTCTCGTCATCTCATTCGCTGCAAAAAACGTTCTGTTAGTCTAAACATCGTCGCCTAGAGGGTAATTTTCTTTTTTTTTTATCCTTTTTTTTTCACACGCAATTTGCAATCTCCCGCGAAAAATTTATTTACAAAAATCGAACAGTCTCGAAACTATGAAAATTCGACGAACTTCTTTTTTTTTGACTTCGCTTTTTCCCTTCCATTTTTTTTTATCATTATCATATACTTTATTTATTTATTTACTTCTTTTTTTTTCGTGGCAATTTATTCTTCATTTTGGAACGTCTCTCTCACTATCTCGCGCGCTCTTGCATGCCACCATCGTTCGCGGCTAAAATGTGGCCAAAAGGGCTCGCTAATGGTCTCAACGGTCGATTCGCATAATGGTCGCTGAAAATCCACGTACAATGTAACTCGCAACTGTATTTCGTGATACGTTTTGTAATCTACACTTGGAACTCGCTCGTAACCGAAAGAGACTGGAACATTATTCGTTACATGTTTCACGTCGTACATCCTCTGCTCTATCACACTCGTTACTTTTCGCTTTGCTTCCTTTTTTACGCACTTTTATGCTTCTCGATATAAATATTTATTCCTTTCATTTTTCGTTTTCCGTTTTTCAATCACTGCTTCCACTCGTACCAGCGGCCGCTCCGAAGAGCTTCCGGTTACCATCCGATCGACTTCCGGTCGACTTCCGGTAGCCCGACGCTTCGGAACCGACGCGAACGGCTCGATGAAACACTTGATTGACTATTGTGATGGGGAGGGTGGGATAGGGGGTATTAAATTAATAGCAATAACTGATTAATAATAATACTAATAATAGCGGTAGTTGTAATTACGATAACTAATTGTTATAAATCATTATAGTAATTAATAATAACGGTGACACTGAGAGTTCAAGGCTCGCGTCGCGAGTCTGCCCCGCGTCATTCGCGTCTCCTTGCACTCTCGTTGTTACAAAAGTGGAGTAGCTGTAACGATAATTAATAAATGCAGACGTTTAATCGAAACAAAAAAGAAAAAAAAATGAGAACAAGAATTTTGTGCGACAATCGTTAGCGTATTTTGGAGGTTCCGGCTTCCGTTGCACGACGTGCCACGACTTTTCGGAAATTGTGTTTAATTAGCTATTTCTTTGTTCTTTACCTCTTTTTTGTTTGTTTCAGATTTACTGATCACTCCAAAGAACCGATGGATTCGCGAAGAATCGTGGCTCGCACGCTTCGGCCATTCTCTAAATGGCGAGTATCAATTGTTGAGGTTGGAACAAACTCAAAAACATGGGGGATGGAAATTAAAAATAATTTGAGAACGATTCGTAAACAATGAAACTAGAAATATCACATCGAGTAATAAAACGCACGCGAGAACATAAGCAAATGTTTACAACACGAGACCTAACAACATAATAATCATAATTATAATAATGGTAATGGTAATAACTAATAAATTTAATAATCCTTAGTGAATAGCATGTAGCGGTAATTTTTTTTTATGCTTTAACAAATACGTAACTAATAGTCGTATAGTGGACCTTGAGCTGCGTGGAAACGTGTATACGTGTTTAACGTAAAAAAAAAAAAGATCGGTCAATTTACATTGATTTCAGTTATTAAACATTATCCGGCGCCAAAAAAAAAGGCGCAAAGTCTACGAGAATAGTAACTAAAGAACCGTAGTTGTTTGTGTTCAGGGTCGATAATAGGGCTATCAATATTAGCAAATAAAGATCTAGTCGCAACTAATATGAAATAACACTCAACTTGCTTCATCCGCATCAATATAGCTTTTGTTTACTCAAAGAAACCAATTCTGACTAGCAAACGCAACTTCGCGATTCCCGTACGCCAATTGCCCGGTTGAGAGCACGCTTTATGAACCGTATTGTCGTTCAAACTACCTCCAATCTTCGCTCCGAATCCGCGCCCAACATCCAATAATTCTTTAGCATTTCGTTAAGACTTTTAACAATAATTTAGTTTCCCTTAATGATCCCAATCTCGTTGCCAACAAATTATTAACATTATTCCTTAAAATAACTTTTTTTCCCCTCCCTATTCTTTTGTTACGACCCCACGTTAAATTCTACTAATTTGCACCAATTTTGTCATTGACCTTTCTCGACCGAAAACTTTTTCCACTCGTCGAATGGTTTACACCTGTTAGCGAGATACAAAGTAAAAACCCTCCCGATCATCCTTTACGTTAGAAAATCTCGTGTTAACGAGGCTTTAGGAACTTTGCCGCAAACCAAAGGACCACCCAAAGCGTGCGGGTAAAATGAAAATTCGAGATCGATTACGGCAATTGGCGTCTGTTGGGGATGGGAGGGGTGTAAATGTATATATATAAAAATAATGGGGGAAAGGACGAATTTAGATGAACGAACAATTTCAACGAGGGACAAACGTTAATGAAAATTTTGTGCCGTGCCCGACGCTTGATCGACACCCGCCAAAACGTGCGCGTATATATAATATATATTTATATGCATAACGTAATATATATAAAGATGAAAGACAAAAAAGAGCATAAAATAAAGAAACGAAAGCTTAATTAATGACAAGTTGCATTCTCCGCTACATTGCGACTCTCCTCTAAATCATCTTTAACGGAACATTCAGTCATGTGCACTCGAGCGGCACGTTTATGACGCATTAAAAAAACACCTTCAACGTCAACAATAATAATATTAATAATAATAATAATAATAATAATAATAATAATAATAATAATAATAATCAATAAACGCTACTACGAAGATACAAAAGAAACTTAACCTAACAGAGTTGACCCGCGCGGGCGGGTAATATATATATGTAAATATATATAATATATATAATATATGTGTATAATATATTAAATGTTAAAAAAAGAAGAGATACTCGAAGCGTCATTTAACCGCGATCCGAAATAAGAAGTGATCCCAGGGGACACGTTAAAGCTAGTTTCGTTCTTGTCCGTAAAATACGCCTCCAATTGCCATCGAAGTGTGCAAACGCGAATTTCAACAAACATGAAACATTAAACACAAAAGGGGTTAAAGAAAAATTGAAACAAGATAAAAAAATGCCTGGAAAGAACAAACAGAAACAAAAAGTGTATAGCTCCGCCGTTTCCAAAAAACCATTGCGGCGGATTGAAGATACGGAAAATGAAACGGGAAATTTGAAAGATTCATTCGCACCGTACATCCATTTGAAAGAGTGTCGTTTTTTGCTTATATAGGGATTGGTTGGCCGGTATACATCCGGCCAACATTGATACAACGAAAAGAGGCTATATTTTGTCAACGCGGATGTTATTCGTGAACGTCCCACAAGTCCATCCCGCGAGCGACCGGACTCCCGTCTCCTGACGTTTTTTTTGTTTGTTTTTTTTTTTTTGCTTTTTCTTTCATTTTTAAACACTTTTAGCTACGAGAATATAAGTACCGATTTACGCCCGCTTCCTGGCTTTGTACCGCTTTTGACTAGAATCGAATTTCGAATCGCAATCACGAATCCGGCGCCGGCTCGCTTGCGAGCCGGAGTCCGTGGGACAGGTAGTGCGTCGGTGTGCTTGCCCAAAAGGGGTCTTTGAAACTCATACGATACCTTGAAATAACTGCTCTTTCTTGGTGTCGCGTTCACAATGCTTACAAACGTCACGTGACACGAAGAAATCCGTTTCATCAAACAAATGTGAACTTGCGCTGTAATCGGTAACAAACTTAGATATAAATGTTTCATCCCATGCGGAAACCCTTATAACATTTTTAAGCCACTCGGCGACTGTGGATGACAGTCGAGTATCTCTGATGGTTCCGCCACCAATTTCCACATGGGATCTTTTACATTCATCGTCGAATGGTACCCGATCGCGCGTATCCCAACACTTCTGGATTGAAATTTTTGCATTATTATTTTTCATCCTCATTTTGCATCATCATCCTTTTGCATTACTAAACGGTCAACGGGTTTTGCTCAATGGCGACCAAAATTTGGATCCAGAAGAGATGAGAGGTACGACATCGGGTCCACTTAAACATAAGATTCGCGAATGAACTTGGAACAATGCTTTTTATGTGAAATTGGAACATTTCTGCTGGGTGTGGATGGGACATTTGGCGGAGTGGTTGGGTGGAGGGGGTTTGTATTGTGTAAAAGCAACGCCATAAGTGAAAAAACACAATGTTGCATCTGTAATAAGTTGAATTAAAATTGGGACACCGAGAATGCGAGCCGTCTCTTCTCGCGCCGCTCTGGTGAGAGCACTGGTGGTTCGCTTCAGGAGAAGAACGAGAATTCTCCGAGGCGAGACAGGGTCGGCTCGCGTTCCGGTACCCTCCGATCCGCGTTCGAGGTCCGAGTACTTTTTTGCATCCGTAGTGAGTGCCTCCGCGATATGAGATGCGCGATCATTTGTAGACCAAGTCCTAAGGTAATAATAATATTATGCATATGCGTATGTTACTGTTAATAAACTGTCTGCTGTGACAATGGTTACGGTTAATTAATTGATATCTGTTAGTTTAAATACGGTTTCACCACGTGTAATCGCCTCCTCTTCTTCTCACCATCATTTGCTTTACCTATCGAGTATACAACATACGTCGGCTAAGCTACAAACATTTATTACATTTAGTTTATCATAAGTTATACTCGTTTTTAGCACGCTGGAACGCGCTCTGGAAGAGGACGATCGAGGAAGGGTAGTTCTTTATTGTCGAACGGGAAGAAGGTGAATTCGGAGAGTTCACTGGCGATTTAGAACTGGAGAGCGTTTCTGATCCTTGATGAGCAGGACCCGTTGGAAGATGGGAGCAATTTGGCCGCGCGTTCCAATGCGGCATCGCGATTGTTAGCACACGACGAGCAAACACTGAGAAGGACGACGTGCTTCCTTTACACTTACTTATTAACTGTTTAACTGCGATACACTGTAAGTACTGTCCTACTATTAGCTACTAATCTGTAAGTTATATTTGTGAACTGTTGGTTTACTGTAACGGAAAAACCCTGACAGAGGCACACACTCCGCGGAAAGGGACAAACAATTACTGGTTTGTCTTGTTACGGCCAGACCGTATCTAATTGAATCGATATATCAGCATCATTTCTTTATATATATATATATATATATTTTGGGATTAGTCTCTCTCTCGGACTCGCATACGGAGGGTTTCAGTTGAGGATTCCAGGGCCAACAAAAACGTATTCCCATGAACGTAAATATTTTGAAAAGAGTTTATGGCTGGTCGGGGAACCTGCACGGAACCTTCCACGTGTGCCGTCCAAGTTCCACCGACGAGCGACACGGTGGGTCTGTCATACCTAGCTCTCCACAGCGGTACCGTTTAAAATTCAAACCGCGGTTCCCCAATCTAGCTGTTACCATCGAATGCTTCCGATCTCATTCGCGAGCTATCATCGCAGACCCACCGCCTTAGCGACTATTGCTTCCGTTTATATAGTGGACATTTAAACAACTTATTCCGGTTTTTAATCACGGAGGCTCGGTCACCGCGTGAAAACGCGATGAGACGCCGAGGCGCTCGCACTGCTAGACTGTCGGTTTTCATGCTGCGCATTATTACGGTTCGCACGGATATACGTAAACGCTCATCCTCTGCAATGCATCCACGCGTATGCCGTATATTCGTGCTGCAAGATTATTTCATTAAAAAATTAAAATCCGTTTTTTGGAAAATCAAACTAATTCTTTGATTGATTCTTTTTATCAATGTTAAAGCCGCACTGGGGCGCCGCGACCCCGGATGAGGTCGAGACGCCACGACGTGTCTCAAGTCGGGTTACGCGTGACTGGTAGCAACGCTTGCTGGTCGGTCTCGCATTTTTTCGCGAGAGTGAGTGTTGTTCGTCACCGTCCGTCGTCACGCGCGTCATCATTATCTCGTCACATCCGAGTTGTCTCAGATTTAGGTGGGTGTGTGGTTGGTTATTGTCGATCATCGTGTGGGTGCATCTCCGAACAAGGGTCGCTATCCTTCTGAACGTAAAATTTAGGCTCGATCAAAAAATGTACTTTTTGGTAGCTATTTAAATTCGTTAGATTTTCATTTCCGTTAGTTTGAGAGGGAAATTGGGCGCATCTTGTTTACCCCCTTTCCCTCTCAATGGCGCCCTCATCGTTTGAGAGGTACCAAAATCCAATGGCTGGCCAAATGATGTTTCGCGAAATTCAATTGTTTTGGGCAATTTACAAAATCAATTGGCTTTACATATCCGTAGCGTGTATCTTTGTGTACCAAGTGTACCGTGTGTACGTGTGTGTTAAAAGTGTAGGTGTGTTGTGAGAGACCGCCCCCACCGGGTGGGGGTGGGGGCAAGGCTCCCGTGTATGCGAGTTGTTTTAGCGCGCGGGGGGCACGCTTCTGAACCAGGGCTATCTTGCTCAGCGTGTAAATGTGGGCATATTTATACGCTGCTTATAATCTGTGTCTTCTGTGTCCTTATATGGATTGTATGCGAATGTATTCTGTGGCGCGGCGCGTTGGCCGCGCGCCTGTCATGGGTTTGCTTTATTGCCTTAAATTCGAGGTCGAGTCGTATTTGTGAGTGTGTATGCGCTGGGAGTATACACCAGCGCATCCGGGCTATGGCATTTTTTAGATTATAAACATTTAGCAATTTACATGAAGAGATTAAGATTATGATTAGGGCCGGCCGCGTCACTTTCTTGCATGCCCCTCCGACTTGCCCCAGCAAGGGAGGACCGTTTCAGCTTCCTTTTCCTCCTTTTCATCTTTTTTTTTGTTTTTTG
The DNA here is from genome assembly GCA_022817305.1 of Leptoteleia sp. ZL-2020. Taxonomy (NCBI): domain Eukaryota; kingdom Metazoa; phylum Arthropoda; class Insecta; order Hymenoptera; family Scelionidae; genus Leptoteleia; species Leptoteleia sp. ZL-2020. The sequence goes on from JABFPN010003074.1 coordinate 9,042, forward strand.
TTTTTTATTTTGTATTCCTTCGTCACGGTCCGCGTCTTCCCTCGACTTACGGTCTTTCGTCAGCTTCTTCTTCCGCGTCGAAGGGGCAGCCCTGCTGCCGACCCCCTTACGAGTTACGGGCATATGTAAATCAATACATTTGTAAATTTTTTTTGTGCTTTTTTCCGCCGACGACCGCCGCGCGCCGGTACGGCCGCCGACATTTTTTTTTTTTTCTTATTTTCATTCAGCGATTACAGAACATACACTACGAACTATTTTAATTGTGCTTTGCTTTAGTTAAACATATTGTACAATTGGCCGCGGCTGAAAGCGCGACCTTCATTCTTTTTATTTACCTTTTTTCTTCTTTTGAACAAAACGGCCGTCTGTTAATCGTTTCATGGTTGTGTCATGAAGGATTTCGACAAGGTGTTTGTTGTTTGTTGCTGTTGCTGATGCTTGTTTTGTGGTTGCTGGTGTTGTGCTTGTTAATTTCGTTTTACTTTATAGGGACCGAAATTAATGATTGAATGAATGGCATCGTTTGCATGGGCATTTGTTACTTTGCTTTTTTTACACTCGAACTAACTTCCGCTTCAACTCAATCGCATGCTTTGGACATTACAACAGCTAGATAATCATTTTCTTTTTCACTTTCACCGACAAATTAGAAGAAATTGTATGGTAATCAGGTGCACGGATCACGTAACCTGACTTTGAAGTTACAATTTTGAGTTATCAGCTAAAGGTTTTATTTTGCATCATTTTTTTATTTCTTAAGAGTTCAATTTTTTAACTTCTTTAATAGACAATCTAAGTTTCAAAGTCAGACTATGACGGTCAATTACCTCTTTCGATAATATCAACTTCAATCAATTTACCAAAGTAATATAATAATCCGAACAATTGTTTATTACTATTATATGAATTCAAGATAATTGTTAGAAATATTCTTTTTCCACGCTTGACTTTATTAATTTAATTCACGAAAATCAATTGATTAAAATATAATGAAAGAAAATTTCAAAAGTCTATGAAATTTCAATAATCATGGGTCTTGAAAGTTTCGTCCTAAATATAAAATTACACGCTAATTTATTTTTGATATCAAAATTTAAAAAAGTTTACATTTCGTTAATTATATTTCTGTATCAAATATAATTCGGAATTTGATGAGTCTAAATTATACTAGGTCATCATGGAATAAATGTTAGAAAAATGTTATACCCATTTTCTCCTACAATTGAAAAGTAATATTTCATAAACTCTTGAATTTCCACCGTCAACGGAAGCGAACGGGTTAAAAAGGGGGAAAGAAAAGTAGATTGGGGGGGAAGAGAAAAAATTGCTTTGGTCCCTACCAATGGTGCGGGGGCCAAGTCGTGCCGTTGATGCGAAGTGAAAAATGTGTAAAGAGTATGGTTAGGCTTACGATTATACTATCATAGCTGTACGATCCATCACGATGCTTTGTGTCGTTAATGTGTGGAAATGTGTGTTAGTGTAAATGACGTACCGCATGTCAGTGTCAAAGAAAAAACAAGAATTTCTCGAATCGATCCGCGGGGGGACCGACGCACAGAAAAGAAACTTGGTCGATAAAAACATTATCGTTGGTTACGTAGGCGAGGGTGTGCACTCGCCCGCGCTTTAGGTATTTACATAGAAACTAACCCTATTGCATTATGTACTCGTTTAAGTTACTGTAATTCTCGTTAATGTTGTGAATATCAAGATGTATTTACACTACTTAATCCGAGGAAAAACTCTCTGTAACCAAAAGTTGTCTGACAAATGAAAATTTAAAAAATCGACTAATGATCGCCAACGTTATCACTGTATCAGATTCGTGTTGGTTGGTCATGATCGTCATTCATCGTATTAACCCGAAAGTGTAGGAAATATTGTTGCCCCAAAGTGTAGAGTGTCGATGTTAAATTTTTGCAATTTCGGTTTTTTGGTTTGTTTGTTTTTTTTTTTTTCCTTTAAAACTTTTCTTCTTTTCGTTAACGTTCCAAATTGTAATCTGATAGTGAAACGGTACCGATTGTTAAATGCAGTTCTGATGAATTATAAGCGATCTGTTACTTCTCTTCTTCCCGGTTGTGAAATGCCTAGGCAACGCAGCTTATCCGCACGTGGTTTACGTTTCAACGAAGACTGACGACGTTAGGCTACACGGCTCCGGTAATTGCTGAGAAATTGTACCCGATAGCAATTTGTTCAGTTGTTTTTTCAGAGTCGTAAGTGTGTTTGTCTGTATCGAAATAATTAAAGGAAATTTAAGTGGTACAACCACGAAACTCACAATTTTTTCTTTACTTTGTTTTGTTTTTTTTTTTTTTTTCATCTGCTTTTGCCTTACTTTACTGGTCTTTTCTCGCGGTAGTTTTAGTAAAAATGTTTCTCTAAAGTAGTCCGTAACTTGTTCTTTCTTTCTTTCTATCTTTTTTATTTTTTTATTTGTTTTCTTTTTTTGGTTCACCAACACGTATGGTTAAAGACGTCCAGTATTTTTCTTCTTTTTCTTACTCGTTTTCTGGTTGGTTATCTCGATTATATTTAGCCCGAATCCATTACTTTTACGCATCGCGTGTCTTATCTCAGTAACTACGTTTACGATTGCACAAACCTAACGTCGCGTTCTTTCGTTCGGTCTATGATTTTCGTAAATGTTGTTGTATCCTTATCTCGCGACTTTGCATCAGGAGATCCAGTTTCCCGGCTCGCGTGAATTGAGTCGCGAGAAAAAGCCGAAAGATTATCCCCATCGAAAGCGCGAACGACCACGACTATACGAGGCGAGCCGCTTTAAAACGAAAGCGCGGTTCGCTTCGCTTCCTTGGAACCTACGGACTCGAAAAAAAGAATTTAGTTTTCTTCCCTTTCTGCCTCGATCTTCATACTCGTCTTCCTCTTCGGCTTCTCCTTCCTCTCTTCTTCCTTCTTCTTCTTCACCTGCCTTCTAAGTATTGCGAGAACGTAACGGTATATTGCAAGTAAAAGTTCGAAACGACGCAACTTCATACGCGTTTACTTGGAAATAAAAAAATATTTCGTTTATAACGATCACAGGACCTCAGATTACTCCAAGCGCTCATCGTCTCAGACTCATTCGCTTCTCAGTCATTCGCAGCGCACTCACTCGACCGATCGCTCCTCAACCCAGTCACTCTTCCATTCGCACGAATCTCCACACAGACGTCGCGTTCACGCCAGTCGCGACGCGCGCACCCGAGCGCAACCCTCGCTTCACCTCGTTTTAACTCTAAAATTTGTTTTAACTCAGCCTCTTCTCTATTTAATTACATTTGAATCGCCGAGGTGCGCCCGGCCGCGCGCGCGCGCGCGCGCACTCCCCACACACTCGTGCCACCTTCCTCCTAGCTACACTAGTTTCATAAACCCTATATTTATTATTTATAATATATATAATATATATAATATATATAATATTTAGCATTTAGATTTTTAATCTCTTCTCTCTTGCTTTTTGAAGATTTCTCATTTTTCTTTCGCGCTTTCTTCTTCATTATGCCATACTCTTGTATGTATATATAATATATATAATATAACTTGTTTGTAATAATTATATTTTGTTTGTTCGCTTAAGTGCTAATAGTTTTTGTGCTACGACGAGCACAGCTGCGCGCGTGGTTGTGTGTGTGATAACTTGTGTCTGTATTCAATTGTGTCTGCGTGTCTCTCTGTGTAGTTTCATCACCTTCCGCCTTAATATTTATAATGTGTACACGTTTATCCGTATCAACTTCATACAAATCCGCGATCTCGTCCGTGTCTTTGTATGCGTTACATTTTGTGCAGTCAGTACGGTCTCCGTTCTATTCGTCCACGAAAGAATCCGTATTTATGGACCGGCGCGTCACCAGATCCGCCGATCGTGTCGTCACGATCGTCGAATCGTTAACTCTTTTTTTTCCATCTTCCTCTTTTACTTTAGCTTTAGTTTATTTATTACAATTTACAGCTTATACCTTAATAGACGCGAGTTACGATTAAAGGGAATCTTATTAAGTGCTGTTAACGGTTTTTTTTTATGTTTTTTGTTTTTTGTTTTTTGTTTGCTTGCTTGCTTGCCTGCTTGCTTATTACAGCGATTGAGCCCTGCGCGGCACCACGGCCGCATCCTCACGCCTTGGCTCTTGTACTACGTCGTGTCGTTACCCGCGAGGGTAAAGGAAACCGCGCGATTCCACGCCCGGGTGGACTCGCGCGTGCTCTTATTTTACGTTTTTTTTCTTTTTTGTTTTTTTTGTTTTACACTGCTTTCAGTATTATGGCACGTTGCGGACGCGTGTTCGGCGACGTTAACGGGGTTAATTAGTATTTAGGAACACTGGTTTGCGAGCTGGCGCGTCGACAATGTGACTTTATTTTTTCGTGCCGGTTGAACGTCGCCGCACCGCGGCCGTGGGAATTGGTCGCGCGGGCGCGCCACTTGTGCAGTTGGCCGCGCCCCTGCGACACCGCGCATCAAGCTTGATTGTTCGTTATTGTTCAACGGTTGAAAGTCCTATTGGTGCCGCGCGATACGCGTCGTATCGCCGCGGCGTTAATTGCAATTGTTACTGCTGAGACATCTGTGATTGCGCAATGACCACTCTTGAACGTACAGATGGTGTCTCGGTCTATGTGGCTTCGGCGATGCCGCCGTCCATTTCCTCGACCTTCCTCTTGACACCGTGGCTGTCAACTTGGGGTACGGTTGACTTGGTCACCTGCTGGTTGTTCAGCGACATGGAACGGTCCGCTTGATGTTGGCCTTGCAGTTGCTGTTGCTGGGGTTGCTGCTGCGCTTGCTGCTGCTCGCGTTCCATTGGCAGGGACATGTCAGACGTCCAAGGGGTCCACTCGTCTCAGTAGTAACTGAATTTTCATGGTTGCTGATTACTCTGCTGGTTTACCACGTGCTGCAGGGTAAAACTCAGAGCGCGGGGATCGTGTAACCTCAGAGCCTGCTCCAGTCGTTGCTCTTGAAGTCGAAGCGCCTCCCCTGAAAGTTCAATCCGTCCTTAGATAATCGTTTAAGCTTCGCTACTTTCGCTAAAAGCTGATCATCATTATTGTATGGTTATATTATAGTAATTATTAATCTAAAATTAAACCTAAAAAAAATAACCTAAAAAAATTGCGACTTAAAATAACTCTAGGTAATTACTCCTTTGTTTAAAATGTAATTCTTTTATCAATGAGATGACGCGGTTTTAAGTATTATATGTTGATTAAGTTGTAATACCTAAGTCAGGTGATAAGGTGTCGGTTTGGGACAATTGCTGGTTAGTGTGATGTCCTGGCATTCCAGAAGTTCCACCACCATTATGTTGACCCAGATGATGCCTCATATCATTGCTCACAGAACTTCCTGCAATTGCTGCAGCTTGTGATACCTAAAAGAATTTGTTAAAATAGTTAAGCATCCCAAGTCTTCTGTCAGTATGAATTATTATTATTAGGGAATAATACGTACTGCTAGCCTGAGGGCAGCCTCTGCTTGTGAACGTAAAAGTGCCTCAGCTTGGTGCATCCTTAGAGCCTGTTCTGGGCCCGATGTTTGGACACCTTGTTGTTGAGGTCCTGTTGCTCCTTGACCACCACTACCCATATCGCCGTTATTGCCCATTCTCATAGCCGCTGCTAATGATGCTACGTCGACTGGTGATAAATTTGGTGATACTGAATTTTGTAGGCCTGGGGAGAATAATATTCAAATTATTAACAATTGTAAACGACGAATCATTCTAAACTCGTCTTTTAACAACTTAATTTTAGTCCGTATTAAAGATCACCGGTGTATTAAGTTTATAATATTTTTTCTCGTGTTTAAGAAATAATATGAAATTAAGTTTACGGGAAATAAAATAATTATTTTAGTGTTTAAGTTGGTTTCTCTTGTATATTTCTGCATTCCTAGACAATATTCTTTCGAAGATTGGCGTTTAGCAGTTTAGATTGCATTTAAGTTTTCGCACGTATATTCCTTTACGCGAAATAATAATAAAATGTGAAATATTACCTGCAGAAACGGCTGCTGCCATGACAGCCATCCGTTGTTGTTGAGACTGCATCTCATCATGATACTGCTGGGCTGAACTCGGTTGACTTCCGGCTCGCAGCATCTCGCTGAGCTTCCCACTCGGACCGGGCGACGCCATATTGTTGTTGTTGTTATTGTTGTTATTATTGAGTAGACCGGTGCCTACGTGGAAATCTACTCTCGTTAATGTACAAAGTGTTCTGACCATCGGACTGATTGTTCCAAAAAAAACAGAATTCACACTCACTTCAATCTTCCCGCGGCCGCGTCGAACATTCCCCGCGGGACATCGACAGAAACATTTATTAAACGAGAGCGGAACTTTTCACGACGGCGCTTTTAATATGCGAATTAATGAATTTTTGCGTAATTTCGTCGGAGAATGCCCGCGTACGAAAGGTCTCGTTACAGTTTATCGATTGCCTTGGTACGCTTTTATTACAAGTTGACTGGCAAAAAGATTAGCAGGAATTGTTAATCACGACAGACAAAAGTGAATGGGAATTTCGTTGTTCCGAAGAAAAGAAACCAATCAATACGTACCAGGTTCACTACCGGCTGAAGACAGCCTTCCGTTTCCGCTACTGCTATCCGAATGGGCCGACGGTGAAGGGCACATTGGTGTTTGTTGCATGTTTGGTGGTCCTCCCGACTGACTTCCCAAAACACCTAAACTTGCTCCTGAACCAAATCGACCATTAAACATTCAGATCTCGAAATACTGAAACCTTGGCAGAAAGTTAATGACGGGAAAAGTGACGTAATTTATCCTGTTTAGGATTGTGTACGTTTAATTTAGGAAACGCCGAGATCGACTATTATAAGAGGACGGAATTGTCCGGTAAAATGCTATCTAATTCTATCACCGTCGACGTGCACGAGGCGAAGTAAATGGCTGAAAAATGTCTGATTAAATTTATGAAATCGGTCCGTCCTAGACAAATGTTTACGATCGAAAAAGCGAACTTTTCCTCATTACCATTTCTACCAGGAATTCGCGAGCGATCTAACAAGAAAGCTTCATCGGTTTTACCTAAACTTGCGGAACCTGCGAGCAGTTCTCTTTCCCTTCTTTCCGCGGCGGCTCTACTTAGAACGTATTGCGCCGCGAACTGATGTTTCGGATCCATTCTCATGTGTTCCATATGAGTGAGCAAACCTTGAAACAAAACAGTTTCTGCTGAGTAAACTGCGAGGCGGCCGCTTCGCGAGTAATTAAGTGCCGTATGGGTCGCGAAACTTACCACTTTCATGCGTGAAAACGGCTTGGCATACAGAACAAGGCCACATCCTGAGACTCGTGCCGAGTTGGCTGGTTTCCGGATGACAAGCGAGGTGCTTTCTCAGACTTCCTTCGTTCACGTAGTGCTTCCCACAAACCGGACAGGGATGGTTGGCGGTCCGTCGTTTCGCTAGGTAAACCCCGGCAACGGAGGTTGTGCAGTCAGCGGAAGGAACAATAGTGCGACACAATGTCAAGGTCAATGCCAAGCAGGAAAAAGCGCCCCAATGACGAAGAAGCCTCCACCACAACACACATTCAAACGCATACGCATCCATCGCACGAAGTGAATCAACCGCGCGTAATTGAGATTCACTTTGTGTCCTTCATTGAACAAATCTCATTGAAATCTTGCTTAAGGTCCAATCACATTTAAAAGATAAACCATTAGTAGAATACGATTGGTTTTGGTAAGTATACCGTAACCACGTATACAACAACCAATCGTATTACAATCGTGCAGCATTGAATTATGAATAAATTATGAGGTTGAAAGCAGTTGGACTCGATTGGAATAACAATTATTGAGTTGAAAGTTGACGTTAAATTGAAAAAGGGAATTTGTTCAACGTTGGCAGATCCAGACGACTCACAACATAAAGAGAAAGAAGAACACCCAAACAGCACCAATAATAGAGGGACGGTGCCATCTGGGTCCAGAGACTGAACGTTAGTGAAAGAACCCGGTTAGTACTCCAAGAGGTGTTCCACCGTGCAAGTGAAGTATGAAGTGTCGCCCGCGCCAAAAGCAAGTCGGGTTTTGAGAAGAATCGTCTCCCTTTCTCATTACATTATCATACATCCCAGTCTCGCGTCACCGTCTCTCCTCTGTTAGTTTAGTAACGAGGGTACAGCAGGTACCCGGGACGTCGGTTGTTAAATCGGCGATGAATCATTGAACGCATGCGTTAACCCTTGGCTACGTACGGCTAACGAGTTTATGAATAAGTGATCGCGCGACGGATCGGGGAAGAGAGAAAGTGAGCGAGAATCACGTATCGTTGATACTTACTGGCTACGCCGGAGGCATTCGGGTCCTTGTGCGTGTGCTTCATGTGCTCCATAAGGGCCTCGCCGCCGAGGAAGAGCTTGTGGCAGACTGGACAGCTGGTTGCGTTTGGGCCGCCAATCAGGGCGGCGTGTTGCTGGAACACAACACGCTGTTGCAACTCCTTTTTTGGTCGACGTAGACACGCGGACAGCCACCCCGAGAATATCACCCGAGAGTTGCGTACCAGAAGCGCAGGACAGGCGGGCACAGAACAGAACGATACCAGTGAAAGTTAAGGCACCAATGCTGCCACCACCATAGACTTTACGCCTTGCACAATTTTGCTTTGTCTTTGCTATTTTTTTTTTTTTTTTGTTGGTCGGGGACGAAGGATGGACTTTCGGGTGCGTGGAACGAGAGGATCAGGCTGGAATATTGGCACTCGACTTGACAATTCATTCCTGTTTTCGCGTTTCTCTTCAACGCCCCATCATTTAATAGTAAAATCATTGGAAAATTAATGTGTTCCCGATAAAACTACTCGTGGTATTTTATTGTCTTTAAAGTAAGCGAGTTCCAAATTGAAGTTTACGCCGTTCCGACTAGGAATGAACCATTGAGAGTGGGTAGGACTTGTTTAAAAGGTGTAAGATTTTTGAAGCAAAGCCCGAGAAGACAAACGTATAAGCTTTAGGCCTGAAAGTCGATCGAAGTGTTCGTAAATTGAGACGAACCGATGGTCCGGTAGCGGACGCACAAACGGTACTTCGATCAACTTGGCTCCGCCTTACAACGAATGACTGGGGACATGTTGGGGATATGCAAAGCATAGATTCAATGATTGGCAAATATCAATGTTTACGATGAAACAGTTTACTAGCTACAATGAAATTCGACGTCCTCTTATTTTTCAGTTGCTGCATCTCATTCTTTAGATATTTTTCGTCTTACTCAGCGGCATAATTTAGTCGCGCGGCGCGTAAAAAAAGCATTTCGCGGTCGTTTGCTATCATTCTTTTTTTCTTTTTTTTTTTTTTATTGTCCCCCCTCCCCTGCACCGGTCACTTATTCGTGACTGCGAAGGTCGTTTGTATGGCGCACACGAAGGCGGGCAAGTATGGCGGGTAACCTTGCTCGAAGGACAAGGGAGACAAGGGGTTTTATTAAAATACTGTCGAAACCCGAGAGCAGAGGACAAGTGACTCTAGAGAAGCCAGAGAAAAGGACAGAGACAAAGAGAAACAGAGACTCGGAGCGCAAGCAAATTTCGTACGTGCTCCATCTTCTTCTTCTTCTTCTTCTTCTACTACTTCTTTCTTTTTTCTTTTTCGTTTCTTATTTTGTTCCTTCGCGCAGTTCGTTCGCCTTTTTCTCTCCCCTTTTTTGTTTGCTTTTTTTCCTCCCGGACCTAGGGCAACCGAGAGCGACTGCTACGTCGTGTGTAAGTTATTCTCGGAGGGAGGCTGCGGTCCGAAGGTTCGACGCCCCGACCTGGCCCAACTGGAAAAAACCGGTTTCTTCTTGAGCTCTTTCTTTTTTGCTGCATCCTTGCTTTTTGCAACGGCCGGAGAAGTTGCACGAGTCCCTCGCACTCTCCTTCTCCGTGGCGCTCCCTCTTTGTTCCGCGCAGCCGGCCAAGACGGTTGTCACGTGGGCGACCCTGTATGATTCTACGTGACCAGATTCACCTCGCGTGTTGCCGGCCGCTCTCCATCGCCCATTCCCAATTCAACGGCGCGCTGCTCTTCCTGGTGCCGCGGCTCCCGCGAGGCCTCGGAGGTCTCGCGAGCGCGTAAGCGCCCCCGGACCAAGCCGCCATTCTATATTTATAATTCCTTACTTCCTGTTCTCTACGGGACTAATATAGATCGCGCACGGCGACGCTTCAGCAGGATTATCTCGGATCATTGTCGACCTCCGCTTGTCGTGCTTTTATTCCACGAAAAAGACGCGGTCTCCTTTTCCACCGTCTCTTTCTCTTTTCCAACAGAAATATATCATTTCCCTTCTCTCTCTCTCTCTCTCTCTCTCTCTCTCTCTCTCTCTCTCCCTCTCCCT
>JABFPN010003075.1:0-19406 GCA_022817305.1 Leptoteleia sp. ZL-2020
TTCCAATTTGGATCCTCATTGGGCCCTCATACATACCAAGCGTTACGAACTGGTACGGCGCCCTATTTGGAAACCAAATCGGTGCCCGATTTGGAAACGTGGAAAACGAATCAGGGCCACATCTAGTTCCATGCTGAATTTCTACTTGGGTGGTTTTCTAAATTTGGGGTGAAGAGACGGTGTTGTGTACAATTTTGTTATAGGTCGCCTTTGTGAGTAGTATGGATTTGAAGCTTAAAATACACAATAATAAAAAAAGATTAATTGATTTTCTACAATTACAATATACACTACAAGCTCTCATTTTCGTCCTGCTCGAGACGGCAGAATCTCTCACTTTCATCGGGATGCAATTGCATAAATGTTTAGCGTATGTATATTTTCATTGGTTATTTCTATTCGGTTGTTTCGTTGTAAACCAGCCTTAAACTGTATACAATTAAGCAAGTTTAAATGTCCCGCCATCAATATTTAGTTATTATTGGTTAGCAGCGAACCGGATATAGTGTTTCAATAACGAAACAAACGGAACATTTCCGACGAAATTGAGGTAGAAAATCCAACGAAAAGAGCTTGTAGTGTACGTAGTCTTATTTTGAATATTTTTCTCCGTGAATAATGTGGAAAATATCAAAAAACTTCTTAACTAAGTACACTGAGAAAAATTTGTTTGGAAAAATTATAGTTTACAGCAAAACTAACCTTTGTTTGTTCAAAACTGTAATAATTTTACCTAGCAATTTTCCTCAGTCTCCAATAGTAAAGAATATTTATGATGTAAAAAATGTAAAACTGACACTCTACGTTTTATATTTCTGTTTCCGCAAAAGTCCCAGATTGGAGTAAAGTCAATAGCAGGTGGAAGCTATGTATTCTATTAATTATAATTTAATACTAAGTATTAAAAATTTGTAAATTTAAAACTTTGAAAGATGATTGTGGTTGTGAAAGATAGAGGGCGTGTAATCAAAGAATCTGCTATTGACAGAAATTCCATCTGCTATTGACAGAAATAAAGAATATTCCAAGATATTACAACAATATTCGTCAAAAATATTTCCATGTCCAATTCCAAAAATATTTATAGTAAATTTCCGGAATATTAGAAAAATATGAATCTCCCGAGAATATACTAGAAGCACTTATGGAGTCAAACATTGGAATATATCTCTTGTATATTCAAAACATTCATAGGATAATCATTAGTGTACTTACATAGTCGAGGTTGTAAAGTGTTAATAGTATTTGCAAAGCAGTGATCACAGGATAAGTCACAATTTGGAAGTTCTAAATATGCTTCTATTAATGGAGCTTAAAATAAAAAAATATTAAGAAAAAGATTAATTGTCTGTGGTGATTTTTTTTTCCTTTGATTAGTAATTGCACGGTGTATACCTTATCGATAAATAAGCGATGGAATATTCTGCGCAGCAATTCAAATTGTTTAAGGTGTCTTTTCAACTAATATTACGTATTTTCCATCAATTTCAAGCATTAACTTTTATTTTCGAAATAATCTCTTAGATCTTGTCTCGATTACTTTCGAAAAAAAAAAATTTGTATTGAGTGAATAATTGTCCAGGCACGTATAGAGACAAGATCTAATCAAAATTACTAACAAGTTAGTAAGGTGGACATGGATAGTAATTTTTCAATTATTTTAAGTAAATGATCAATTTTATTAAAAAAAATGTAAATAATTTTTATTAAATCTTTTCTTGTAAATCCTCAATTGCTGTGTAATAAGACATTGAATATAATTCAAGTTAAACAAAATATTTTCACGGGAATAACTGATAAACAAATTGTATGTAATATGTAAAAGATAGCAGACTTAGCAGATTTCTAGTGAAGTATTAAAGAGTATTAGAAAGCAAGTAGCAAATGTTCCATTTTCCTTTCAGTTAGTAATTGAATTTAAGTAAAATGTTAAGGTCTTAAACAGTCCACCAATAGGATCACCGATGAAAATGCATGCTGGCGAACATAGCTATCTACGTTATTTAAGCATATTTCTGCAAATGTCTGATAGCTTATTATTCAGTGTCACAGCATATTCAAGCTTTTAAATGTGTAAATTCTTACGGATTCTAGGATCGAGCCAGGAGGTGGTGCGTGTTTGATGATTAATGAAGTAGGTTTCTCCTTCGGGAGTGTTTGCTTCTTCCCAACCGTCTGGTAGAGGTCCCAAACCACTTGTTGCCCCCGACGAGTTCTTACCATTTTCCATGGTTGCCGCGGCCACGGCGGCGACACTGACGGCTGCTGCAGTTTTTCGCGGATCCTCCCATGTGGTCGACCTCGTCAGATGACTGTCAATTTAAAAAGGTAAAGTTTTAGTGTTATGCAAAGTAGTTTTATAGTAATTATAATAATTAATTTATATTAATAACACGTATGTCATATTGAAAATTATTGGATATTTAGAAAATTATAGAAAAAAGATGAAATTATAGAATATAGGGAATGAAATTAGTTGTAATTTCAATGGAAGTGACAATCTAAAATGTATATATATATATATATATATACTAATGATAATTAAAAGAAGACAAATAATTTAGTGATGGGACAAAGTCTACTTCTATTAAATTTGATGATTTTTACTATATCGTTATCAGGAATGTTATAAACGCACGCATATTCCAGACTCATTATAAAATACTACATGGAGAGAAAAGAATATTAAAAATTAGAAACCAGAGATTAACAATTTATATAAATTGATTTCTAATTTTATTTTAATTCCAACTACCTTTTTAAATAAACTAATTTTAATCATTCAATTTTCCATATAATGATATTCTCTAAGTGCAATGCCAAATTAGTAAACGTTTTATTACAAAAATTGACATTTTTTTCTCTCGTCGCGCCAACAAAATTTTTCTCGTTCGTACAAAAGTCAAATCAAGAAACAAATACTCGGTCTAATAATGATACCGAACGTGTTTCAATGTTATATACAACACAAGGTTTGTTAGTTTGGACACGACCGTTTCCGGTTAATTTAAATAAACAGTCAATTAGGGATACACGTCAAAGAATGTCTATCGGAAGATCGGTAACCACAATTAGTGTGAAATGTCGGGGATAAATTCGTGCTTTCGTAGATAGCCCGTCGCGTCGACGTGGAAAAACTACGTCGATTCGATTAAAGCGTCCCGAAAGTTGCCCCGGCTACATTATAATTTTAGACACTTATCCGCGAAACTACTTTGGGCCGCGCGAATAACAGAAGAACCGTAGCCGCGAGGAGCTTTGGCCGCCGCTTAATAACGCACGTATTGCCGAACTCCCGAAAAGTCGCTGGCCGGCGCTTATCAACGGACCAGTTTAATTGGCCCGCCAAATTGGGAGGCGCGAAAAAAAAAAAAAAGGTGAATGAAAAAGACAATGCGGCGAGAAACGCCGACCGCTTTCCGTTTCACCGTGACGTCGTCTCATTGACAGTGAAAAATTGGACTTGAAATTTCCTCTGGCGAGCGCGCGCGCGCGCGCCCGGTCTATATATAAATTATGATCGTTCGGCTAAATGGTGGCGGGGGTCTGCATTTTACGCGAATTTGTTAGTCATCCCAATTCAGAAAACTAACAATAACGCCATTCAGCGGGTGACTCAAGCGAGTTAGCCGCCGGCAAATCCGTGGGCCACGGGTCCTTAAAACGGCCTCTTGTATCAGGAAGAGCTATTTTTGCGCGGAAAACTATCGGATGGAAATAGACGTGATTTCGCGCGGCGGATATTGGAAATGGTTTTTGGGGTAGGCGTTTTAATGAACGCCGATGAAGAAACAACGATGATGTCAGTACCGCGTACGTCCGGCACTCGATTGATAAACAGGATTTTCCAACAGCTGCTTCAAAATGGCGGTATTGTTTAGAGCGGAGAGTTCGCGCCTTTTGCGGTTAACGTTTTTTTTTGTTTCTTTTTCTTTTTCTTCTTTATTAAATATACCTGTCGAGTCGAATGACCAAATTAAAATTAAATTTCCCAGAATTATGAATGGCAATTGTATAAATGGTACAACTGCCAGAGTAAAAATGAAACATGTATGGTCCATGTATGTTTTATCAATTTCATATAAGAAAATAAAAATTATGTATGAACATATATGATTGTAATTGTTAGAATAATTATATTAAATTGATTTTAATATAAGGAAATTATTGAAAGTTATTGAATATTATATTAATTGTTGCCATATATCGGCCACATATGGGATAAGAATAAACATAGATGTCCATATATAAATGTTATAATTTATGTGAAATTGTTAAAACATACATGAACCATATATATTTCATTTTAATAGGATTCGTGAACAAGTTTTTCACAAGTATAAAGTAAAAATGATTAATTTTTCTCGAATAAGAAAAAAAAAGTTGAAATACGCGCAGAAGAAAGTTTGTGCAGAAAATTGTGTAAGTGAGGACTATCGGTCGAATGTTGTTTACAGCTCAAGAATATCAGATGTCTACAAAATTCTACCATACCGTCTTAAAAAGAGATTCGTGAAATCAGATGTTCTTTCGGACGTTGCGTTTTAAATGACGTAAGAAGACGCACGCAATTCTCACTTTTATTATTAAATTATTATTTCCTATTCTTTGTCAAAGAATATTGTAATAAAGTTACAATTAAAAGCGTTCCTTGCCAGTGAACAAGTAATTTTCATTTCTTTGCCTACGTGTAAAACATTTTACGCCATGCTCCGCGTATACATTCACACATTCAACGTATTCAAATTTGCCTCAATTAGGAATGCAGTAATTCAATGTGTTCGATTAGCTTAACCGGGACTCGACTCGCAGGTAAACAAAAATTGACATTAATTTCGTCGATGGAATTGAATTTCATCGAATTTCCATACGGACCCGTCGATAAACGTTTCTTAATGTTTAGTTTTTCTTAGGTCTTTGATCTTGAGTCGAACTGCACAGCAGATCGTCTAATATAATAACCAAGGTCATCAAATTAGTAACTTCGTCACCGTATTACGAAAATGCGTGATATATTTTTAAATGCACGACTGATCTGTCTATTAATAAAATGCTTAGCAAAGATTTATGAAGTTTTCTTCTCTTTTTTCTTTCTCCCCCTTCATTTTAATTGATATCTTTTCGCGAACAAAAATAACAATCTCATATTTATAAGAAAAATTTGATTTTTGAAGAGAAAAAAGAAAGAAAAGAAGAAAAAAACTCAGACTTGCCGGCTTTAAAATAGAACGACACATTTAATACGTTTATGACTAGCTAATCTGTCTCGCTTCAGTAGTAAATTATGGGTTTTGTGTGCGATTCTTTTGCCGGAAAATTTGTAGTTTGAATGGTGCAAGCGACCATTGTTCACACATCTGCAGACCACATTGTCCTCCAAAACAAGCGTATAAAAAGCTTAAAAATCTATTTAAGAAACAATAACGTTATCTCTGTATCAATTATTGAAACAAGGTAGTTTAATCGCTTTTACGTGGAATCAAAACCTTAAATCTGCGTTATAATTAAAAAGAAATTTTATTTTTATCCAGCAAAGTCTTTTATTATCAGATACAGACCGCTGTGTGTAGGAAACGATTAAAGAATACGCGAATGAATACTAATTTATTATCATAAATGTTTTAAAGATAAATAGTAAATAATAATAATGAGTGGAGGAAAGATAAAGAAGGAGCGATTTTAGGAGCGAGATAATATGCGCATATAAGGCGAGCGGAATGAGCGCCACCTATCCGTCCGAGATAGGCGACGAAATAATTTAACGGGGCTCGCGCGCATGCAAAATGTTGCCGAGCGAGAGAACAAATGGCTCGCCGAATGAGATTTTGTGCAAATTCGCGGACAAATGGGCAAACTCGCGTTTCAATTTATGTTCGACGAAGCGATGTTTCATCGGCATTCCGAGAAGCGTTCGCGGCGCGCTCGCAAATCCGCAGTCGCGAAACGCGGCTGCGCGCGCAACCTCCCTCGGGTCCTTAGCTTTTGGCGCGCATCCAAGTTGACGTCGCGCGCGAGCCAGCGATGTCGTCGGAGGCGGAGAAAGAGGCAAACGGGGTATAACGATGGGAGCCGCGGAAGGGCTTTTGCTGTGGCGCACGCACACGACCCGCGAGAAACCACACGGTGTATTTTTACCCCGGACAACACGGCGCCGGACAACTCGTAAATAGATACTCGCGCGCTCCGTTATGCCTTCGTTCGCGAGTTCGCAGACTGTTGCCGCGCGATCGGCGCGCTTCCCCGAGACCTTCTTCTTCCGGCCAATGTTGCGATCGGACGAAAACGAGTACCGACCCGTCTGCCAGTTTGAATAAGAGATGCGTCATCTGTGATGAGAGAAAAGTCCGATCCAGGCCTGTGACACTCGCTTAGAATCGTGGGACCTTTAATGGTTAAAGTCTGCAGATGGCGCAAACATCTTTAAGGACGAAAATATATATAGCGCTTGCAATGCGCTATATGCTTGTTAGATTGATACATTTATACTTTATAAATAATTGAATGTACGTCTTAAAGAAATGTTCCTCTTATTGCGACATTTTTTCATTTTAATTAATATAAAAATATTAGAATATTTTTGTTCATTTTCAACATGCAAGGCACGATTTTATATTTCTTATTTATAATAATTTATAAAATAATGTATTATTATTAAAGACCATAAAAAATATTGCGTAATATACATTATTTAGTATATATTCAGAAAGTTTGAAACATTTTATTACTTTTTTTTGTTATGGTCTGCAATATTAATGAATTAATTTAAATTTGTCTTAAATTAAATTAAATTATTTGTCTTTAATGGCGGTATCGCCATCTGCCGGAATTTGCCATTAGAGGAATCAATGCGTTAAACCCTAAAGGACACGAAGTATCATAGGCCTAGTCTGATCCAATCCACATCGGGGTTAGTGTTTGATACCTTAACCTCACTTTAATATTGGTTGAATCTGTTTTTTTTTTCGTTTTCACGTGAAATTTTAAGATTTATTAATGAAAAAAGCTTGAGTGTGATAGATAAGGTGAATTTTATTCTTAAATTGATATAATACTGTTTTTACTGCATATTAGATATTGCAAATACAGAATTTGGAATGTTATTGTTACAACTTTTTTTCTTATTAAATGCCACTGAAATATAGAAAAGGAATAAGAACAATAAAGAAGAAAAAATAAGATTCAGATTCTTATTGTTTTTGTCTGCCTGGAATATATGACATATATAATTGAACATTTAGTTTATTTAATAAGATAGAATTTTAAACTTGTGTTTTTAATTTTGTTGTTGTTGTTGTTGATTAGTGGCCACCAGAGCTACAGAGCTCTATCAAAGCCATTGATTTTGGTTTTTAATTTTGATTCAGGTGAACAGATGGTATCCATTGAAGCATATTTGTTGTCGTCTTATAAGGTAGGTTTATTTTTATTTTATAACCTAATGTTTTTAAAATGATAAATTTACAAATAATTCGGTAATTTTGTTTAAAACTTTTATAATGCTACAATTAACAAATTCATTTTTTATTTTGATTTTTAAATTTGTTCAACAATAACTTCTTAATTTCTATTTCATTAATTTAATCGTACAATAATTAAAATACATCTCTAATTATATGTCTAATATCTCAATTTTAAAAATAAATGTTATTTCACTGTTATTAAATTAATATTTTTTATATACTAATAAAACAGTTTAAATAATATAAAAATATATTTAAAAATCATTGCATCAATGATTATTTTTTATAAATGTTAGTAAAATACTACAAAATAATAAATGAAAAGTAAATTTCAATATAAGAGTAAAAAAATGTACAAAATATTTTTATATATTCCAACAATATTAGCCATTCATTGAATGTTTGTTAAATAGTAATTCCATAGATTATAATAATGTATATGTTTGACGTTTCAACTGCATCAAATGAATTACATTTCTTGGAGAATTATTGTACGCTTAATATTCTACTCAAAGTACTTGGAATCATTTTTTTCCACAATTATTAATTTCTTAAGGTGCATATTTTCTTACACAGTTACCATTATCTCCTCTCTTTGAAAAGATAAAAAATAAATAATTGCACTTTTTCTGCAAGTTAAACAAATATTAATAGCGAACAGGGAATTTTTTAAATTTTAAGAGTGCCCTTATCTTCAATAATGCTTTGGCTTGTGTTTATTTTTCAATATCTCTTAGAATTTAATTAATATAAATTATCTATTTTGTTATTACTAGCGTCAGAAAACAAATTTGATTCCGTTACTTCTAATAGGTAAAATTTAAACTTCTAATATTATAACATTCATATCTTTTCTAACGTCAAGAAGTAATCTTGAATTGGCCTACGACTTCTATTTATTCTTGCTCTTACATTTAAGAGGTTTATCCCATAAAATTGCATCTTTTTCATTTACATTTTGTTTGCACATTCCTTGAAGTTTTACAATTAATTATTGCTTTTTATGCCATGTCACTTATTTATAAACTTAATTTCAAAAGAAGAACGTTTGATGACTTAAGTTTATGAATAAGTGTCAGGTATGTGTATCTGCAAAATTAAAAATTTTTATTACAATTTGTTCATTGCGATACATGTGTACGGCTCACGTAACGGTGTTTATACTTTTATCAAGAAACGACGAAGTTCTTCTGAAGATATAAAGTACAAAGCAATGTATGATAATTTCGTCATGTATATAGACAACTTGTTTTAAATATTGTCTTAAACACTATTACAATATTAAAGACTTAAGTGTACTTAAGGTGAACAAACTGGTCTCTTAATTATTGATATGTCGCTTATCTTTTGAGATTTCAGGGTTAACAGAACACAAGAACAGTTTAAAAAAAACCTTTTAGAAAGTTAATCCTGGAAAGAAACACTCTCTGGAAAATTTATATTAAATCAAGTTGATGTGTCGTTTAAATCACTTTCAGGTGAAATGAAGGGTGCAAATTTAAAAACAACCGAATTAGGTCAGCGGTTTGAAGAAAAGAAAGATAGAAAATACTGTTAGATAATTATTTTTCTTTTTCACCATGTTATATCATTGCAAGCAACAATTACTCTAAAATTACTGTAACGTGAAAATAGTCAAATAAAAGATGCCACTTAATAATTAAACAGCGTCAAGGTCGTTTCATTTTTTTTTTGTGTGTTTTTGATAAGAAGTATATGCCATAATGATTACTATGTAGATTATACGTCACGCTTCAATAAAAATCATTGTGAAATTTTAAAATCATTCACTAAAGAGAGTCAAATCATGAATAAATGTGAATGTGCGTTGCTTTTTTTTTATAATTGTAAGATTTTTATAATTATCTTTTAATTAAACGAATCACAATTAGTCTCCAATTATTACTTTTTTTTTTTGTTATCCTTGTTTGTATAATATTTATAAAA
Source organism: Leptoteleia sp. ZL-2020 (assembly GCA_022817305.1). Taxonomy (NCBI): domain Eukaryota; kingdom Metazoa; phylum Arthropoda; class Insecta; order Hymenoptera; family Scelionidae; genus Leptoteleia; species Leptoteleia sp. ZL-2020. The sequence continues at coordinate 9,408 of JABFPN010003075.1, forward strand.
TTCATTTATTCCAATTAAAGTTAAATTATTATTTATTATGCAAATGATACTTAGTTCTGTTATTAATGTTTTAATTTGTTTTCAAGCTAAAAATATTGTAGAAAATTTGTTTAAATACACTTTTTGTGATAGTAATACATTTTAATATTTTAATTAAACCAAAACAAAAAAAAAGATGTATAATTGCTATTCGCAATGAGTATCTTAAAAATTAATTTGTGTAAAAAGAAAAATGGTTAAAACAATTAATTATGTTGTATTTTGATATTATAATTTTTCTTCACACCTGTACAATACTTTTGCCGACCAAATTAATTTCACACTTTGAAATAAGTTTCCGAACGTTATAATACCCGCGCATGCGGTTATCGCACGTCTTAATCGAAATGGATTTATGGTTATACGACTAAAGGAAGGTCATTTTGGAAGCAGGATTTAATGACCATTTCGTAGTATGACACATTTCGAAGCAACTAATGTACGAAATACATTAGATATCAGTTCTGAACAACTGTTCTTGCGTTTTCTTTGCTTTATTAACAGTTTAGGGTTTTTTTTTTTTTAATGAATCAACGCACAAAGAAATTTAGATTCCCATTTTAACGAACTGTTAACATTATCCCATATTTAAATTAATATTTATTTCAAATGGATTGATAGGACACACTGAATCAAAAGGAGTATTTTTATCTAACGACAGGTTTGAGGACAAGAAAAAAATTTTATGGTCCTGATTCTAAAGTATTTAACTTTGTTTTTAAACAAAAAGATGGCAAAGGGACGCAGCTTTACTTTCCTTTGAGAAGTTCTAGTTGGTCAATTTTAAATTTCTATCCATTAATTTAAATTTTTTAATTCAATAACGTGGGTATCTTAGCATACATTTAGGAAACTTTTCTCAAACCTTTTGTCAGTCATAAAGACTTTATTCACATATAAATTATCGAGTCATTGATATTATAAAATATGGATTAAGAAAGTTTGTTTATTAATTAAAAGATCAGATATTATTTAATATTTTCACTTAACGAAAGGAACATTATATTTTGTAATAAATATATAGCTGGCGAGGGGAACAGTTCTTAGTCATATTAACACGAGACTATACTTGATAAGCACTGATAAAAAAGGTGTATTATCTCATCGCGTTAGTCTACGAAATCGATTTCAAATTTGTTAATTAAAAAGTTATTACAGGATATTTTTTATGCGAAATTGCATAATGCCTCATTAGTTTTTTCTTTAAATTATTCATTACATGTAATCCGCAGTACGCATTAAAAAAAAGCGCTTACGCCAATTATTAAATTCGTTGACCTTTTATTTTTAAAAAGTACAATCGAATATGACATATCAAAAATAACAAAAATAATACGATAATGAGGTTCGATTAGATTTTACGTTGACACAAAAGACAAAAACTGGCGCTGTTCATTCAACCGACGTTAAGTTAAAATGTTATTGAGTTAGTTTGGGATATTAAAATAGGCGCGCTGCGAATATCAAATCACGGGGACTAATTTTCGCGAATTAATTAAAAACCGAGGGAAGGGAAAGAAAAAAAAGAATTAAAGTATTGCACCATTTTATATGCCATAAATTTTAAATAAATTAGTAATAAAGTATGATAATGTTGTGTACGATATAATTTTAATTGCTCTTCTGGATAATTTGCGCAAAAATGTGGGCATTAAACAACAGAGTATTCGCGGCTAATGAAAAAGAATTCACAGCGCCGATTTGCATATCGCGAAAGTTTAAATTATTAACGGGGATACAATTATTGTGAATAATTGAAACGTAACGAAATTCGCGCTTGAAAAAGTTAGGAATACATTCGAACTGACAATATTTGTCCAAGATTATTTATGCACTTATTATCGACAAATAATTAATATTCGTTAACAAAACGCATTAGCATATAATCCAAGAATGATAATTATTTTAAAAAGATGACAAATCTTTTCAACGCGCATAAAGCAGTCTGCGCTGAGAAAAAAATTAATAGTAATATTCAAACTTTTGCATACTAAGTTAACGTGACAAATTTTATTGTTAAAAAAGAACTATAAAATGATAATGATAAACACAACTTCGAGTATTTTTGAATTAAAAAATACTGTAAAAATTTGCTGTTTTTCTTACTATTATTTATAGTTAAAGTACACTGCAAAAAATATCTACAAAAAGTTAGAATTCAAGTTTAAAATAATCAGTATTGTAAGCAATTTAACTATATAATTAATAAAGTATAATTTCTTATACCAATTTAAGAATTTATTGGAAAAGTGAATATTCTTCCTATATAAAATAGTTATATTTAAGAATTATGTTGTTGCATTCAATTCAAAAGTACCAAAGATAGCATGTGTGCATTTATCACTTTTACCATAATTAATAGTCAAAAATTCACACCTTTCAAATACATCCCTACATTAATATAAAACATTTTTAATTCTGCCATTACTTTTTATCTCAGTGTACATATCTACCCATGAAAAAAAAACTATGTAGGTGCCATATATGTGGGTTATATCCAGGCATATATGCCACCTATATAAAATGTTTCAACGGGTGGTTACCATTACTAGTTTCTTTATCTCACGGTGTATTTACTTTTTTTTTTCTAATGTATCCTTAAATCGGAGTTGAAAATAGTAATTTATGAGTATGCCTTTGTTTCTGAGCGTGCGAGTGGGTAAACATTAGCACAGTTATTTCGCGAAAAGAGGATTATTTTCTGAATGTAGTACGGCGACTAGTTAATTAGATTACTTCTTGGGAGTGAAGGAGTGCATGTGCACGCGGTGGCGGCGCGGATTGGCGCGGATTGGAGTGGATTGGCGCAGATCACGTGCCACAGTGGCCGCGCGGCGTCGCTGCGAATTGCGCGCGGCTACGCAAAGGCGCATTGACATGCGTGCTAATGTCCATGTATACGGTAACTGCATGTCGCATTGTGGATACCTTCCAACGACCCTGGCCAGCAATGGCTACCGGTCTGTCTGTCTCGCTCCCCCGCTACCTCCCTCTCTGTCTCCCCCCCCCTCTCTCTCTCTCTCTCTCTCGCGCTCGCTGGCGCGCGCGCGCGAATGCGATTGCCCGCTCGTGTACAACTTTCACCCACTTCGCTATGAAAATGCCCTCGAACACTCCCGTTTCCCGTTTCGCGTTGATAAAACCAACGAGACGAGAACTCGCCAAAACCGTTATCAATAGCTTTATAACGAAGGCGCGCGCGTACGCGCGAAACGCTCGACGAATTCGCGAAAATACGGGATTCAGCGGAAGAGCGGCGATTTTTATGTAAGGTGAAAAGTTTAGAAATTGGTATGCGCGCCGGTGTTGGGAAATCGAACGGCAGGCCGTGTTTTGCGGTGCGGAAGGTTTTTGTTTATTTACGCCGTGGAAAAGAAATTTCATAAATTACTAATTTTGATATCTCCTCTCGGGGCTTTTTTTTTTAATAACGACAACTTTCACATTTTTGAAGTAACCCAAAGTTGATATGAGGAAAAAAAAAGGGGGGCGACAGGGAAACATGAAAATCACTGTCACTTGTTTCTCCGTGTATGTTATATTTTTAGGAAACCGGCTTTTTTCGCGCCACGACCGCGCGTCGCTGCGAGAGAGAGAAACGAGTATTATGTATTATGCATTTGGTTATTTTGCGTCTTTTTAGAAAATAAAGTTTGTTTTCTTCTGTAATTGCAGCAAACTTTATTTTGCAGCTCGTGTACTTGAAGGAAAGGACATTGAACCGAATCAGTTTTTTTTTTTTTAACGCATTTGCACTTTTTTTTAACGCATTTGCATCGGACTAATTTTAAGAACACTTAAGATTCTTTTAATTAAAAAGTCACTCATTGTATTCGTATAAAAAATTTCATTAAATCCTGTTTAGATGGGTTAAAGTTTAGTAACAATTACGAACGATTATTGATCAATTAAAGAGACGGATTTTCTCACGCCAAATGTAACACTTGTATTTCAGCATTTAATTAAATTGACCATTATATATTTGGAATATATTTCGGAGCCAATCTAATTCAATATAAAGCGCTTAATTTAGGTTGCATTTGGACCAATTAATTTTAACTACGCTGAAAAAAAAACAATTTAAAAATTACACTAGTTAAACCTCGATGTATGGCCATGTTAACAACGTAGATAAAATAACCGTGCTTTGGTTGTCATTTTTACTGTGCTTTCGTTAAACGCTTTGCACATTTCAATGCAATTTTTAATGTTTGCGCTGGCACGGTTTTATTTCTATTTTATAAACATGACCTTATATTAAGATTCTAGCATAGTAATTTTTCAAGTTTTTCTTTTTCAGTACACCTCTAATTGCAAATCTACTTTTACTTTACTGCAAATTAAAATCAAATTAATGGTACTTTGGTTTCGCTGGAGAAAAAAAAAAGTTACATCATATTTACCTATACATTGTAATTACTTTAGGATGTACTTTTAATATGTGCAAATTTTTATTCGTTTCATTACAATTTACTCTACCTTATAAACAGTTTTTACAATTTATTATAATGTATAGATATAATATTGTATATATAATGTATAAGATTGGCAAAGTAAAGAAATGCTCATATACTCAAACGTATATCCCAAAGCAACTATTCATAAATAATTTTCTGAATTAAAAGAAGCTAAAATATGAATTATCGAAATCGAATTCGCTTTTTTGCGAGTTTCTTCGCTATTTTTGGAACTCGTTTATGACGAGATAAAGAAAAACTCTGTTCAAAAGTTACGTAGCATTTAGAAACTGCTAATGATCTTGCGTATTGAATAACATTCACCTAACGAGCACTGGCCAATTTTTCAATTTTATATTTTAATAACCTCATGAACACTGATATTTCAACTTAATATAATTATATTTCAATTTTCATCGATACTTAACTCGTGCAAATGACATTAGTGCTTGGAAACACGACGCGTTTATCTAATCGCAAAATCTATTATGATTTTTTTCCCTCCATTTTCCATTTAATCGTCAGACCGGTGCGTTTAATCGCAACGTCTTGATGACGAGATCCGAACATCAAGGTTTAAAACTGTGATAATATTCATTAAAATGGGTAATAGAGCATCGGTTCGTTGATCACCATGCACGCGCAACTTCCTTCCTTCCATTGTCGTTGAACTTCCGCTACAACCCGGTACATATATAAAAAAGGAGATGCTACCTTATAATCTATGGCTTTACAAACGCAACGCGGTTAAGACAAACTGTGATTGACATCGCGCGGAAGTGGCACTTATAGGCTCAAAAGATCATAACGTGATAAAAAAAAAAAAGAAAAAAAATGAAACAAAAGAATGGAGCTGCGCAAAAATAAGGACGAGGAGCAAGGTGTGGGAAAATTCACGAGCTTCCCATATTCCGTATTAATTTTCAAGGAAATCATCGGCGATAACAGATATACGTTAATGTATTCCAGTTATTAGTTACAAAATGATCAAACGCAATTGATTCTAAGTGCAATTGGCCGAACATCAACGGATATAAGTGGGTAATATACACTGAGAGAAATTTATTAGTCATTGCTACTATATTTTATAACAACTCTTTAATACGTGTGCATTTATAGTGTTCCTTATAATATCGTGCGGTAAAACTCGTGTAATAAAAGTTGAAAAAATTCTAGAAAGAAATGTCATTATTAAAGAATAGAACCCTTTAACCTTGCGACCACCAATTACGCGTTTTACCACCACGCTACGAAGCTGCCTGGAAAGGTAATTCATTTGAAAAAAAACACTTAGTTCATTCGACTAAAGTTTATATACTGAAAAAAAATTAATATACTTATTATAAGAGTATATTATTTTTTAATCTTCTCGGTTGAATATGCTTAATTTAAAACCATTTATTATATCATTAACACGATTTCCTGTAAGCAGAACAATATCATTCTTATAATAAATGGGATTATTTTTAACTAAAATTAATTATAAAAATTTTCCTAAGTCTTGATTTTCGTTGAAATTGTAAATTGAGAAAAATTATATAATAACTGGTGTGAATATATGATAGAATTCATCAAATAATATAATAAATTATATTACATATATGATAATTTTAATTATATTTATTAATAAATCCTATCATAAGTACACACCCGTCCGCCGGTTATTAATAATATAGTAAGCTTTATTATATAATTTTTCTCAGTGTAATGATAATGGGAGATGGGCCTGACAAAATTTTTTGTCAAATAAGACTTATATTTCTAAAGAGCGTGCACACTGAGAGACGTAAATATTATGATTTTTCTAGTATTTTGTTTTTTATGTTTCATATCATACAAGGAATAGTATAAATGCACGTATATATTCGAGTTGCGTATAAAATACAGTAGCAACTACTAATAAATTTCCCTCGGTAAACATGAACATTCAAACGACTGAATGACGGTATGAAACGTCGAGCAAAAATGCAAATGGAGCACGTGTCTGTATTTCATTCTGAAGACTGATTGTTTCAAGGATTTTTGGGCTTTATCAGACACATTTAAAAGACAAGACATGCCCGACAACTTCGCCGATGCGCGAGACAGTGATTAATGTGCGATCACAATATTTTCTTTGCCTCCTCCACTTTTAACGAAACGTGTTTTTTTCGCAAATGTATAACGAGCTGACTAAACAACGAATGCGAACTTGCACTCGATACTAGATAAATGGGTAATTAACGTCACCTGCGCGAAAATTATTCGATAAATTTTAAGTTTTATTCGAGTCTTATGCGAATTGCGAGTATTTCTATAAATTATGCTTTTGCTGATGCAAAAGAAACTTTTTTAAAAGTGCAAATGCTTGTTCGTGCATGCTTTTAACTTATTCTTCATTTTTATCTTTTTCTCGTCGATGTTTAAATGGGAGTAATATGCTTTTATTTATAATCCATTTTGACAATTTTTATGCCATCCCATTATGATCAATGTAATATTTATAAGTTTGTTTATTAATTGAGTAATTTCCAGTTGTTTAGTATAAAAATTTATAAATAAATTAGAAATTTAATGATTGTAAAATTAATGATTATATATAATTTTTAGAGAAAAATTTTACTTTAAAAACTATTAACTTTGCCACTTTGCTGGCTATTTGTTTGATTTAAGTGAATGTAAATTAAAAAAATTAGAAAAACGCATTAATTTAAAATGCTCCGATGGAAAGTAGTTTATTTAATGTTCGTGTATTGTATTAAAAAAGTAGAGAATTATTTAAATATATAATTTTGTATATTAATTTAGTCGATGATGTAGTAAGTTAACTGTAACTTTCCTCGCGTTCAAATCGGAAATGATGTGCAATTTAGTTTATTTTATTGTAATTTTCAAATATAATTAAAAAGAAGTTAGCTTTGTAAACACTATTTCAATAGGACCTTTATGAAAGATTTAAAATCTTAAAAATCATTTATATTAAGCAACAATGGGCATGATTGATTCTGAATGGGTGATCATTAGGGAAAAGTTTATGTATACTGTTAGTTTCGAGGAAATGAGAGTGAGAAAGATTGTGTGAGGTTCGAAAAAGAGAAAGGTTGGATCCCACACAGATAGGGTAGTTGTTTACAATATTTGACAAGAAATGGAATTACGAGATACAGTTAAAATGTAAATGATTTTCAAAATTCAAATACCCTACTTTAAAAATTATTCTCACGTTAACTGGAATTCAAGTGTGTGTAAAAAAAACAATACATTCAAATATTTAGGTAAGACTCAAATTAAAAGGCATTTTAACATATATACAATGACTGTTATTATTCTCTGTTAAATAGATATATATATTTAAAAAAAACTGTATTTATATAAATTTGTTTTTTTTTATTTCTTTTTAATTAAACATCCAAGTTTAATGATTTTTTTTTAAACTTAAAAAAGTAATGGTAAAATTCAAAACATTCCATATTCATTTAAGGATATCTCCAAAAATTGAAGTATTCCCCCTATTTATAATAGAAAAAATGATAATCTTAAAAACTACTACATAACTTTTAAATTTTACTATTATTTATAGCAAAAACATTTATTTTTCAATATATCCTTAAATTGATATAAAAAGTAGTAATTTATGATATTTCTTCTTTCTCATTGCATACCGCTTTCATTTTCAAATACAAATTACACACCATCAACCTTAATTTGTTAACATTTAAATGCGAGTTAAATAATAAAAAAAGAAATGTCTAAATTCTAATTAATTTCATTTATTCTTCAATTAACGAACTCTATAATTCTTGTTTATATGTTAAAATAATTAGAAGTCCATATGTTAACAACAATTAATTGTAAATAATAATAAAAACAAAAAAGGAAATTCAGGGAAAGTTTATATAAAAGGAGAAAAAAAAATCGCGAATGATAATTCTAATAGAAACTAATTGTGTCTAAAAATAGCCGGCGCACTTTACTCCAATTTACGTTTCATTCATAAAAAGCCATATCCCTCGCATCACCATCGTGCGATGAACTTAATTTAACTCAAGGAAGGCACAAAATACTGTCGTGTATTTTTCAATGAACTGCACTTCCCACGCGCGACGCCCGGTTTCGAGCCGCGAGAAGCACATCCTCGCACACGAAAGAAAGTGGGACCGTGGCGCGCGGCGAAGGAGCAGAAAACTGAAAGAGAGAAAAGGGCGGCAAAGCGGGACGGAGGGGGGGAAAAAGTTCGGTTGAAAAAGGCTTTTGAATAGCAAAACAATGCCAGTCGTCGGCGCTACGACCGGCAGTGGATTTTTCCTCGGAAAGGAACACCGCGCTCGGATATATCTCGGCGCGCAGGTAGATCTTTACCAAGGCTGCAGGTTGAAACAGGAACCAACCGCCCATTGGCTGGGGCCCCCGATTCAACTCACAAAATATGACTCAGTAGGGATCAAGAAGAGTGCGCCCATAAGTCCCTCAGATTTTAATCTCTTCTTGAAAAACCGACCGGTACTTCTTTCTCCTTCCCTCCCTCGCTTTCTCTCTCTCCTTTTCCTTCCCTTTTTTCTCTCTTCTTTTTCGATTTACGCATTGGACGATATCGCCGACAAACAACCAAATTTTGTATTTTCACCCTTGGGTTACACCTCATTTCTCTTTCCCTTTTTAACAAACTTAACATCTTACATTTGTAACGCGCTCCTAATTGAAATCGGACTGTCGAATTTTGAAATGTCTTAAAAGTCGTCTTCAATTTTATTTAATGCTTCCCGAGCTGTAGAAAAAAAAGGAAATCTATTAACGCGCATGAAAAATCGTTCGAAATAGAAAGACTGTTGATAACAAGTCGTTACTAATTTTGGAACCGAATTAAAATATTTACGAGCCTTACGAAACTGACTTCTTTTTTTTTTTCTGAATGAAAACTAGAATCTTATAGTTTGACACGTACGACAACACGAAAGCATGAAGAAAAAAATGAAAAAAGAAAAGGAAAAGGGAAATATCCGAAGGATGATATTGAAAAATCGGCGAGCTTTTTTTTCATCCCTTTGTTGAAAAGGGTGAAATGGGGGAAGGGGAGGGAAGAAGGTGCGCACAATGCCAATTACGAAAACGAGCCTTTTTTTCCCCGCCGCACAAAGGCGACGTTACGTCAGCTGAAAAGGTTAGCGAGAGCGCGCGGATGCGCACAAAAGAATATTCCCCGTAAGTTGGCGCGATTCGAATATGGCGCTCCTTTTAGTGGCGATATCACGTGGGCGTGCAGGGGTCAGAGAGACGGTGACGTCGAACGCGGGCGTGCGCGCGTTCACGCACGCACACACGCGGCGCGCCAAGTTTTCCCACCAACAGGTGACACGTGGGAATCCCAAGTGCGGCGCCGCAGGTGGATCGCACCGAGATTCTGGCCAAGGTGGTAGCCATGCCCGCGGGAAGGGGACGGCCGACGCGGAGACCGTCGACGCCGCGGGAGCAACGAGGACGAAAAACTACCGGCGGTCCCCCCCACCCCCGCCCAGTAAAAAAGAGG
>JABFPN010003076.1:0-19398 GCA_022817305.1 Leptoteleia sp. ZL-2020
GGAATCTCATTAAAAGCGACGGAATCAGCAAACGTCCAGTAAAAATTCTCCCGGAAGCACTGAATATGAACGTCCATGAAATGGAGCAAAAATCAATAGTTTTCTGAAGCGTCTAACAATTTTATCCAAATATAGAAGAAATGGGCTTGGTACGAGACTTGCAAGCGGTTGAATAAAGAATTGCCGACGTTGGCAAATATTTGAGAGACACTGGTTCGGGAACGAAGAAAATGGAGACTGCACATCGCCGTATGTAAGTGCACACGTGTGTGTGCAATCGTACGGCCGCGCTCGAGAAGCATCGAAACAACTTCGACGGGGGTTGCAATACGTCGGCGTTTCGCTTCCTTGCCGGAGAACCAACCAACCCACCGCCGGCAACGTCCAAGCAACTTTCCCTTAAATTCGCAGTAAACGATTTCTTCCTTTAGTAACTACCAACATTCTCGCCCTCTGTGGTTTTACTTCAACCTCTTTTTTATCCACGTTCCATTCCACTCCCGCACCTGACTGAAAGACCGTAATACTCTTTGAATCAGAAGAAGGGTCCGCCAACCAACGAAAAAATAAATTACAAAAGGGGGCCGTGGGGGGTGGGGGGGGGGCTACGAATCAAACAAAGACAGCATTCTTTCAAACGGCACACATATTTCAACGCACCAACCGTTCATACGAAGTTTATCTTTCATTTCGTACAAACTCCGCGCTGCTCGCTAATCTTTCCCTCCAACGACAAACTTTCCGAGTGGGGATTTCGGATACAAAATTTCCCTTATAAAATTCCAAGTAATAGGGTCAAACCATTCGAAAGCTCAACACACATCCGTGACTTTAACAGCGAAAAATAACAGCAAAAGCTGATCCCATTAATTTATCACTTTCACATTGATAAACTGATGAATTTGAAGAAGTTAGTTTCTCTGCTGTGAAATTGATAAAAGCGGTGAAAGCAACATTTTCAACGAGTATTGTAAATAAATATAGATATGTGCTGGAGGGTAAAGACAGCTGATGTTACTGTGCTTAAGGCGTGAGTTCCGAAGACGTGTAGTTAAATGTATATAACACGTGAAAATTTGGAGACATTTTGTTCAAAGAGACGGAGCGTTGCTGACTGCGACAGTGTTAGGCTGATTGGCTTATGGCTGGTAACAAAACTTTGCGAGAAACAGTTGTAATCTGGTAGCACGTATGCATGCAAGTACCCGCATGCAGCACGTACATCGAAAACTTGGAGGATTCAACGTATTTCTATGTGATCGCGTGTGCTTATGTTTGCACCAATAAATTCATTGTTTATTTGCATTTATGTTCAAGTTTTAAACGAAAACCACGCACGCTGTTATGAAACAAGGGTTGCTCCGAAATGAGTGCTGTTACGTCGTTCGACAACTTCCACAACTTCACTTAAAATATAATTCTAATGAACTCGTTATGCATATTACTTTATAATTCCTTTTCATTGTTTACATTGAAAAACAATCTTTTAGTAATTGGCGGGGCAGTTATTGCGTCAGTTGAGAATATGTATAAAACAAAGGCGGAAATATTTAACCTTCGTTCGCATTCGTTAATAAACGAATTTTTGGACTTGGAATCAACAACAAAAAAGTATGAATTTTGAAACAAACTCTCCCTCTCGTAATTTCAAAACATCTTTTAATACAATCTAACCATATCCAACCAAACTAAAACAATTCCGAGCATTTACTTTACCCACTCGGTGGAGTATATTTTTATTAAAAGAATAATCAATAAATTACAGTGCCATAATAATTTATCAATATAAAAAGTAAGTGGTACGGATAGATAAGTTTTATGAGATAAAAAGTATTTAGCTTTTCCAAGTATAGAAAGCATTTGAGGATAGAGCATTCATCTATGTGACATACTACAATTTCACATGGATTGAATGCAGTGCAAACTCAAACTATTAGTGAAAAAGCGAGCCGAGAAACAATGCCGTAGTTCTATTTCACACGTTTTAAAGGCAATGCTCGCACAGGGCATTGTTACCCGGCTTGGCATTGGTCCATCTCTATTTCTTCGATAAATGAAAAATGGTGAACTGTCCAGAATCGTAATGCTTTGTAAGCTTTTACATCGCATCAAACATTAACATAACTTTTTATGGATAATGACGTATCTCTCCTGGTACAAAAGAATATATTTGGATAATACACAAGAAATCCTGCGGATATTCCGCTTTGTTTTTTTGCGAGGCAATGAAATTTTTGCAAATAATTATACACGTCGCCCAATTTACTCCAGTCTCCAAATAAATGATATTATATTTGAAAAGATTTTTCCGCTCGACAGAGTCGAGTCTATATAATCCCGCATTATAAATTGCAATTTCACAAACGCGAGGAGCGTTGCTTAAATAGACATTACCATCTTAGAAAGAATAATTAGAAAGCTCGAAACAAGCAGTTGCATATTAAACATCCAATGAATGGTAAGCAAGTAAGCCATTTGTTGTTTACAACTGCCACCCCCGTTAAATGCTTGATAAGTTTTGCCCAAATAAGGCCGAGTACTTTTTTACTATTTATAAGCCAGGCAGAATGCAACGGCAATCCAGTCAATAACTATCTCAAATCTCCTGAGCGCATTCCTGTTGGAATTAATTTCGACTACGACAACAAAGTTAACGAGACAAAAATACAAAGGAAATTAAATTTTCAACTGCATGCACAATTTCATATTTATCAGCAACTGGTCAGATTTATGACGCGTATCTAAGTCTGTATGTGTGTGTGTGTGTGTGTGTGTATATATATATATATGTATAGGATAAAAAATAAACGCGGGCTGTGTTCCTGAGAATAAAAGTCAGGAAGCAAATGGGGAAACTTTAAGAAGAGAAGGAAGTCGAAACGATGAAGAGAAAGGGAAAGCAAAACGCGACGCAAAGTGGGATGTAGACTGCGAATCAATATGGGTGCGAGCAACATGCGCACTGCCACGTTAGACTTCGCAAATTGATATACGAAATTTGTATTGGATATTAAATTATAAGGCGAGACTTACGCATAATCTTCTGTCCAATTTATTTGACAATTCAGAAAAGCTTCCCCGCCGAGTTTCACTATTAATGTCGATATCGAAAGTGTATTAACAGTTGCATATACAAGTAATGCCGTGTATAAATTAATTACTCAAGTTTAGAACCGGGTAACAAGAAGTGAATAAAAAATCCGGTGATTTAAGCGGATAAAATTTGGACTTTAATGACCGTTATAAACGCTAGAATGTACCAAACAACTTCAAAGTTGATTTCCTGCTACCTATTTATTTATTATACTTTTTCTTCTTCTTCTTCTTCTTTATATCGTTTACTTTCGAATGCAAGTTTTTTATTTGGTACACAATTATAGCAGAATTAATGAACAGGTTGTTTTTACTTTAAACACATTTTATATTCAATATTTGAGAAAAAAAAAAGTCTTATTATGGCGAAAAAAGATCAATTTAATAAATTACTTTAATTCGTTATAGTAATAAATAGTGGAAAGAAATCAAAATATTAACATTAATATTTAATAAAATTCCCTGGTATTACAATATTATTGAAGTTAGAATTATCGTCAAGGACGTTATCAGAACTTCTGTAATAGTTGTTTTCATAATAATTATTGTGGACCGGAGTTATACTAAGCTACGTTAACAATTTATTTTACTATATCAATGAAATCGAAATAATACCCTTATGCCAACGAATAATCTAATCACCAAAACATTTTTTAATCGTATTTTCTCGGGAATCGACTGCAGTTCTCGCCGTGAATTCTCTTTTATGATTTCTATCGACTGAAAACGGGTGCCTCGAAGTAATAATTTGAGTTTTGGAAATAGAAGAATATTTGGCCGGAGCCATATCAGTTGGATAATATGGTTCAATGATATTTATTGATATTTTGATATAGAAACTCGTTTCCTAACTTTTAACCGACTTGGATTTTGGGGCTTTTTCGATTCCGGAAATATCATTTTCCCCACTTATATGAACGTGTTTCAAATACATTTGAAAATTTATAATTTATGGAAGATAGATCTTGGACCTTGGACCTTGACATAAAAGAAAAGACCTTAGATGTTCCTATAAAAACCGTTAAAAAAAATATAGATGGGCATTTAACTAAACTGTTTATGAAAATAATAATATTGATTATCCAAGTAATGAATAGAAAATTATATCACATAAAATACTTCGGCTGATTATATTTGAGAGGGAAAATGCGAAAATAAATGCGACGTGGGAAATTGGAGGAAAAATGGCCGGATAATGAAATGAAAGCAATAATTACAAGACGTAATTGAATCGGCGACGGATTTGATAATGTCCCTAAAAACATAGTCCTCGCAAGCATTAGCATGCGGCATAATTTACGTCACACGTTGGCTGCCTAATAAGCGACATACGAAACTGTTGCCGTTGGCAACATAACGCAGAAGGCAATGTCACTTTGTCTTAATTGAATTGACCGACATTAATTTCATCCAGCGCTGTCCCCAAACTTGCAAAATTCGGAGAGTTTGCCGTGAATTTCCGTGAATGAAAGACGTGAAAATATCACACAGGAATTTGCCCGCGCCGCGCGCGCTTAACACATCACGATAAATTGCCATGCATTTTTGAGAATTAAAACATTCAAGGAACCGGCTTTTTTTAACTCGCACAATGCTTTATGAAGACTCGGAAAGGCATTATGCGCGAAATTATGCAGCTCACACTTTTACCCCGGTGAAATCTGCATTTTAATGCGAACTAAACAGACACTTTTTCAACATGAATAATTATTCAACGACAATGTGTAACATAAATCCCACTAAATTTTTTATCCCCGTCGATTTCGATAAATGAATTCCCGTCGGATATTTACGGCAAACAATTTACTTTTCCACGGTAGATCACCTTGTTTTCCGCGAGATTTATATTCACGCTCCAATTAAACAACAACAAATTATGGCCACCGAGCTACCTGGCGGTGCTTTTCAAAATCGACGTTAAATTAAAAAAAAAAAAAAAAAAAATGATAAAACAAACGTAAGATTGTTCATTGCAAAATCAAATCTCGATTTGAACCGCGGAAAAGTAAATAAATCACCGTTTGTATGTGTAATGAAAAGCAAGTTCTTCAATTTATATTGGGGGAAAAAAAGTGCAATTTTTTAATCACAGCTTTGCATAAATATACAAGCAAAAAGTTTCGAGCGGCATTGAATTCAATGCGATAGTAATCTGAGTCGGTTACTCGCGCGAATACTACAATGGAATTTATACCTTCTAGATATACCTGCGTATAAAGTCCCACTGTCGGAACAGTGGAAGTGTGTAGGATTATGGACACAGAAATATCATGTCATTTTGCGACAACAACCACCGCGCTGATCCTCCATAACTGGTTTCAAAAACAAATGATAATAACTTTGAATTAACGTACGTTCGTACACTTATAAGATATCACGTACAGTATCACATACAAATCAGCAATTTATTATGTAAAACGCGAAAAACAAATATCAGTTGAAAAGTTGACTTAATCTGGTACAGTTGGTTCGGAAATTAACCATTTTACCACTATGCTACCACACAACAATCTCTGCGCTCTTGGATGAATTGATAAAGTTAATCGGTAAAGAGAGTGAGAGATATATAAATACGAAATTGTTCTTCTCATCGATGCTCGAGCATGTATCAATAATTGAATTGAAAGAGTCAAAGTTAGCCATACGTTGGCAGTCAAATACAAACTAGAATTTTCACTGGAAGGTGCGCTGTTATAGTTTTCCCGTCTTCCTTTTGGCTATCCTGTTCTACCGCTTTCTGACGCATTTCGACTCTTTATACTTGGAAAATATAGTGGTTATTACTGTGCTCATATAGCCGACGAAAGCAGTCGTTGCTCTTTGCAAGATTCGTTCAAAGTTATGAATGTACGACAGCCAGAAATGCTTTTAGACTTCTATCAAACTTGCTTCATGAATACTGCAATACTTTTAATGTGAATACCATAAAAAATTACTTCAAAAATGCATGACGGTAATCATATTTCCTAAATGATAAAAAGTAATTCGGCAAATAAAATTATGCCACAAAAGCTAACAGCGATACGAAATTCGGTCGTAAAAAATTAAATTTTACTTTCATGCGTTTGAATTGAAACAATTTCGTTGTTTGTTAGTATTACTGCTTGAATTAAATAACGCGCTATTAATATTTTGTCGTAAAAAATTGTTCGCAACGTTGCGATACAAATAAAATATTAAAAACCAAATGGAGTACGATAAACAATGTATAACGTATTAATTGAAATAAACGATTATTTTATTGCAGCAGACATTCGGTGTAAATTTAATAAAAATGTATCTATTGCGCTGAAAAAAAGTACAGCGCAAACTGTTAAATTTTTGGTTGTCATAGTTAATAAGTGAATTATCAAAATGTATAAATTGATAAAATTGGTTTATATATCAATTATGATGTATGACGAGGATAAAGATATATCTCATATGAATGAAATATATTTGTTTTAAATTATTGATTAAAAAATATTTTACTTAAATTTTTCGTAAAAAACATCTGGTTTCAAGTTATAAACAAGAATTATCGCGTTTCAAATTATCCACGAAGAAAATTTCATCTCATTTTTTTTTTCTACAAAAATCTTATTTCATTGTTAAAGGAAATTCTGTATCAGCTTTCCTGCAATAATATTTTCCCGTTTAATATGCATCTTTCAATTTAAATGTATTTTAAGAAAACAATTTATTTACTAATTAGGTACAGTAATTAACGAATACTGCACGGAGAGAAATTATGTAATAAAAGTTACGATCACAGGTAGTGATACACTTCAAAAAGAATAAATAAATAAATAAATAAAACCTTTTTTTGTTTAAAAACTATCTTGAGTTAAATTACGTAATAATAGTTATTACATATTTAAGCATAACTATTATACATCCGTTATTCAGTGTAATTACACTGAGAAAAAAGTTATATTAGAAATTACTATACCATATGAGTGCTGACAGATATCGTGTATGGTGTCTACAAAATTACTATACCAATTATAATGAAATTTTCCATTCGATATAATAAAATTTAATATACTAGTATGATAATAATCACCAAAATAACAAACAAATTTACAACACTAATATAAAAAAATTTACCATATCAAATGGAAAATTTCCTTATAATTGGTATAGTAATTTTGTAGACACCGTAGACGATATCTGTCAGCACTCATATGGTATAATAATTTTTAATATAACTTTTTTCTCAGTGTAAGTGAATTAAATTTAATATAGTCTCATTAATTAATCGCATAACAAATATGGCATGAATATGTGATGCGGGCATTTTATGAAAATCTGCTACATTCTATGTACACCGCACGAGTCGTTAAAAAAAGTAAACAAACATGTAATTGGAATATTTTTCGCGCAAAAATGATGGCGGGAGTCTTTATAATTCTTTGCAAGAAATATAAATACCCGCCTGCTGCCTGCGCCCCAACTTGAACAATGTTATAAATGTATATTTCTGAGTTCTAATTGTGGTTAAGTAGAGGGACGACAAGGCTGCGGTCTAACTTTAATGTGGTCTAGTAAACGAGACCAATTTTCGCGCTAAAATTTAATGCCTGATCTCTGCACACAAACTGTGCATCCTTGGACTTCTTAGTGCCCACCGTAAAGTGTTTGGCCCCTCGGCACAGCTAACAATTGCAATTTAACTAATTAAATTGACTGTATGATACGTTTAGATAAACGCGATAAATATGGCCGTGCGTGGATTTGGGTAATTAATAACATCCAGCTTAAATATGCAAATTAATTAACTACAGTCAGAGAAGCTTGCTTTTGACACAATCGTTAAATTCACTTCATAGAATTTAATACGAACACATGTACATAATGTCAAGTGTTTGTTTAGGAAAGTGAAATATGTTAAATCGTAAATTCCGAATAGGCGGTTTTAACGAAAACCTGAAATAACGTCAATTCGCGCTGCACACGATTTTCCCGCGCGACTAAAATAAATGAGATATGCAAATTGTATGGTCTGTAAAATGCAAGGAATATGTTCAGTTTTACTGATCAAAGTATAAATGCGCAAAGAACGATACGAAAATTTGCTCCCGTAAATGAAAATGGTATAACTTGCGCACAGCTAGGGACTTTGCTTCAACTCGCTACGCTGGTTTCAGTAATCACGCCAGTTGAAAATCGCGTTCGCTCCTGCTCCGCGAAAAAAGGAATCCTGGTGGAATTAAAATTTATACATTTTGTTTTATGTATAAAACAGGATTCAAATATAATTTCCAACTCGTAATGATAAATACCCCGATGTCTTTTTCTTCGTCAAATTGTACTTTATGAATTGCGTTCGGATTTGTCATTAGCTCATTTCTTCCTTCCTTTTATATTCCACGAAGAAATATTAAAATGTCATTAAGTGAAAAATGCCTTTTAGAATTCTTGAAACACACAACATCTAATATGTACTCATTCGAGTACATTTTAAGCAGTGTAACTTGTAAATAAGTACAGAGCATACTCTACGCAAATGTCATCTACATCCTTACGTCTCTCTGTTTCCTCTTCTCGAAGCGAAGCAGATTGTCAAATATCCACAGGTTGTTGATTTTGCCTGCTATGCGACAGACTAAGCGGTGCGAATATACATTAAAAATATGTTTGCTTGACAGTTTCTTCAATTACTGCACATTCAAATATAGTTTTATGTGTACTGCAAAGGCCAACGAGAGAAAGAGAGATAGAGAAAGAGAGAGAGAGACACCAGAACAGAATACACAAAGTTGTTGTTTAATAGTAATGAAAAATTTCATTTATAAATAGCATACGAAATAAAAATGCAGCGTTTTGCAAAATTCATCGCGAACCTTCGCAAATTAGTTTTCTCACAAAATAAAAGTAATCTTCATATATCAATGGATATGTACATCCACTTGCTAATTCTTATAAAATTTGTCATTCAATTAATATAATATTATAACTCACAGTTTTACAGCATTTGTCAGCTCTGGCGCTGATTAATTATTACAATTGCTCACCTGAAACAAGACAAAGAAATTGTTCGATAAATACAAATGAATAATAAAATTACCATTTAGTACAGCATACATAATTATCATTTAACATAGCAATTGGACTAGTAGTGAAAATGCCACTTCTAGTTATATCCTTAACAGCGCCGAAAATCATATAAACTAATTATGTTGGTAAATGTTCAAATAAAACCGTTCACGGTGTAAGTTTAATTAGACATAAAAGAATAATACAGCGACGATTGCTGCGCTTTACTTTAGATAAGTTTACTTTAGAAATGAAATTTCAGCAAGTTTGTCTTGATAAGCTAAGCAGGAGTCTTAACGGCTGTCAAGGAGCCTCAAGGGTCGCTACATTCTGTCTACAATACCCCACTGAATACGCTCCTGGAGGTTAGGTCGAGCTGCATACTTGGATATGGAAATGGTTGTTCAGATGAATGCAAAGCTCGAATCTATCAATTTCACTATAGTTACCGAAGCGGATGAGAGAAGTGGGTTCTCGGTTGCTGCTGCTGCAACTGCAGCAGCCTCAATAATCCGTTGATTCGGAGAGTAAACACAGAGGTTCAAGAAGTATGTGGCCTCAGTCGCTAGAGTCGAGTGGTGTGAGTACCACTATTGCACACATTATATATTCGCGCATATATGATGTACCATTTTACCTTATATACTATAGATGAACCACTTGCAGTACTCCGCAAAATTGCAGCACGTCATAAAAACATATATTCGCAGTTGTTCGTGCCAAAAGTACCCTTCTTTTCCGGCGTAAGCGACTATTTCGCCAAACCTTATTATACTGTAATAAATCCGAGTGCTCCAAGCACTCTATTTATACGCGATGAAAATGTAATTAACATTTCAGTTACATACCGTGAAATATAAAGTTATAAGTTTACGACAACAAAATTCCATTGCATATCTATACAACAATTTGTCGTATTAAAAAGGCACAGGTGATTTGATTTTTAATGTTGATAGTATTAAGTTGAACGATATTATGTTTAGCAATAAAAATTAGTGAATTCGGCACAAATATGGCAATAAATTACTTCTGATCATTATCATTCAATTTACGATTATATTCGAAGGAGAAGAACGTAATCTTGAAACTGTAATATTGCATTTTTAAGTTGTCTGTTTGAAGATTGGAAACTTGTTGCAAATACAAAGCAATAAAGAACTTGAATTTGAAAATAATTCTTTTTATGTGATGTACAGGTATATTGAAATTCATATACAAAAAAAAGCTAAATCAGTACATAAGGTTGTCCAATGAAAAATTTGTCTCCACACAACATATTTTTTTTGGTGATAAAGCATAGCAAGAGTCATCGCAACAACACAATACAATTATTAACAGAGGTGACAACGTGCTATAATAATATTATGCACTTGACAAACAAAACATTTCTATAGATATTATATGCTGATAACGATTTTTAATAGTTTAATTTGTAACAATACTGTCCAAAATAAGTGCCCTCAAAATACTGAATTATGATGTGGGGAATTTTAATTCAAGTGATTTTTAACAATACTTGAAACGATTCTAAATTTAAAGTTTCACAACTTTTGATTAGTCGAACTTAGCAAAGTTTCAGATTGGATAACTTGCATGCATGATAAAGTGAATTTTCTGAACAATTTTCGAAAGCTAAAACCGTGCAACGTAATAATAATGCAATATTACATAAAGTTGGAGAAATGTTTCGTCTTAGTTAGCACAGCATTTTTATAAGCAGGGTATAAAATTTAAAACATTTAAATTTTAAGGCTTACTCGAGCTAAAAGATAAACTTAAGATTATTTACGAAATTCCAAAGAAAGAACGCATCATAATAATTATGATGAAAATGTGACCTTTTTATCAAACTTATTTATTTCTCAGCAAGTTTCAAAGAATGTTACTTAAATAGCAGACAAAGTTTTTGAAAAAATCTCGTTTTAAATTATTAATTAGCACATCAATTTACACAATATTAAATCAACAAGTGAAGAGAGAGATTGATCTTATTAGCAAATTAAATTGCTTCTTTTATTAGCTCATCAAATTTCTTGTTGCAACACCGATTATTGCATTTGCCAAATTCCTCGCATAATTTCGGGCGTATTAATATAAAATCAATACCGTAACGTTGATATTCCTTAGAAACACCTTGTATCGGGTAGTAAGTGAGCGGTATATCTGGTGGAGTAGAAATGACAGACCTTGTCATGATAATTCTCGCTCCGCAAAACGGAAGCAGAGTCACTCGAAAATCATACAGCACGTCTCGGAGATAATGTAACATGTTACGATACCATTTCCAGTTATAGATTTGGCTTGCGAGAAGCGATAATAACACGGGGATAACGCAATGAGGAATCGAGCATGTGATCCTACTACTGTGCGATTAAGCTTATTCTGGGATAGTAGTATGCGTCGTTACACATTAACCATACAATGCACTCGCCAGCCGTGTACCTCTTCCTCACAAGTAAATCAATCTATCCAATAAATAATAACCTGGAGAGGCTGGGAATCTTCGTACAATAATGTTTAATTGCAAAAATTAACGATTTGCAAAAACACTCGTACCAATTCGTCATTAAAACAAATTTGACATTATTCCGATGGATTAAATATTGTAAGCAATTTTTTGCGAAACTTGTGATCATAAAAAAGAGTACAACAATTTTATACGCGCAGAAAATGTTAGAGTAAATGAGATATTTAATGTATGGAAATATTGATGTTACATAATTCTTGACATTTCGCGTATTAAACTAAAAATTACTATAATTCGAAAATCGCCATAAACATCAGAAGTTTATAACACCATTGTTGAATTGATTATCATTGCACGATAATACGCGTGATAGTTTTGATCCGCGTAAACTTTTGATGGCGCTGACAAAATTCTGGGTTGGCATAAATTTATATACGGAAATTTGCGACTTTAAGAGCTCGTGGCTATAAGCTGGCTAATAGGGTGCAGGACAAAATTTTGGCGCGGTTAACGATTATTGGATTTTCCGACCCAGCTTAACGAATCTCGGAATTCCGTTGAATTTATTACGGCGTTGGCGGTAGAGGAGAAAAAAGCCAATGAAATACGAGAGGAAACAATACTTGCCGTTCCTAAACTGTGCTAAATATATATGTTGTTATACAAATTCAAAATCTATCTGTTTGGGCTCTTTTAGTGATTTTTCTATTGACTGCAATAGACGTAAACTAGAGTTTCAAATTCATTCGAAAGTATTTTATGTATAATTTCGGATAATTCTTTGAAAATTATCAAATATGATTATGCCAGTACACCTGACGAAGCTAATAAAAAATAAAAAATATTGCCTTTCATTAAATATTAATTTCCCATATGAAAGTAAACATTCTGATGCATCATATATATATATTTACATATTGATATGACCAGATTTGATGTAACTATGAAATAATTGAAATTTCAATCAGTAAAGCAATTATTTATTTTAAAAAGATAATTAATTCACCGTAATTAATGTTCAACATATTAAAGTGCAGTAAAACGTAGATAGAATAATATTGATTATCTGAACCACGCAATTCTATTACGTTGATCTACTGTACTTGAACCTATCCGACCAGCAGCTGAAACAGCGTTATGTGTACATATAACGTTTGAAACCTAGGTAAGCTTCAAAGTCCTCTTACGACTTAGCACAATATAACACTTTACACACAATCATCTACTAAAATGTACCTTGCAAATATATTAGCTGACTTTAAATACTTAGTTTATTATATGTGCACGCAATCCTTTAACTGAAAAGAATAATTAAACTTTTATTGTTATAAGAATAGAAGTTAAAAATCATTTTCAATATTAATATTCAAATTAATATCCAATACAAAGGTAAATTTCTGAAATTTGACATTGTTGCCTTGCGCTATCTATAATGTTATTTAAACAAAACAATACCTAATGACATAATGGTCGTAAACAGTGTAAAGCAATGCAAATATAATTAACAAAATTTAATGAATGTTGAATTTCTTATTCTAAACGAAATTTAATTGATGTGACAGTGACTTCAAAACATGCATTCAATTCATAAATATAATAAAGCTTGTTAAGAACCATATCTTAATGTTTTCAAATCTTTACTATCTGTAGTTTAGAAAAGAATTTAAAAAGTATTGTAAATCCATTTTCTGCAAAGCACCATTAAATTTTCAACATTCTGGGGCAAAAATCAGAAAAATATTTTGCTTTGTGCAAAGAATCTTAATTTCTTTGAAGGATAAATTTGGAATTTGTTTGAACATTATGACGAGAAATTCATGAAGCAAAGACACGAAAGTTAAAGGAAAGAAGCATATTTTATCCGAGCAGACAAATCATGGATCTGATGGGATAGAACTTCGAAGTCACACTGTCTCAACCTAGCGAATGAGGTAATGATTGATGCAGCACGAAATTTGTAAACTCAACGGAAATCTGATCGTCTAATTACAAAGCTTTAAGTCACAGCAGTCGCATTTAACGCAAAATTAATTCATGAGCCACGTGACGAAGAAACCGTGGTGTTGTCGTTTCATATCAATTAATTATTCAATCTCATGAGAAATGAATTAGAAAGTCAAAAAGCCGTGCACACTGTTCTTACTAGAATTAAAGAATTATTTCTCTTCCAAAAAAGAACGGCAGCATAAGTGTTAAATGAAAATTAAATATAGAACAAGTGAAGCAAAACAATATTTCAATCAATTCACGTGGTCTTTATAATATAAGCATCATAGTCATAAGACCTTACGCAATACAAAATCATAATAGCAATGAAAAATTACGTGTCGTAAAATTCCTATTACCCCGAGACTCGCCGATCCACCTTTGTACTTTCACCGCCTAAAATAAATAATAATACTGGTGTCATTTTTTATTCCGCCCCTAAAAGGGTACATTAACGTTTTAAATTCATTTTCATTGATATCCTTTTCTTACACAGCTTACCGATCCGTCGTATACAATTTACAGATTAAACTGACCCGCGTTCTGAATATTTCTGAAAATATTGTCAAAGCTGGAGAAATGGTTAACGAAAAGAGGATTAACTTGAAATCAGATATTTTTTTTGAAATGAAGCGCTTTAATGATGGAAACGCTGCATCAATTTCTGAGGACGAACTCTGACCAACACACCGTCTCCTCAATATGAAACCAAAATTGCGCCAGGAGAACAACGCAACTGCATTAAAAGAACAATCATCCAACTAATACCAAACAATGTTATAACATGATCCAATTGAAAATCTCATTTCCTGACGGCGCAATTCCGCGATATAAAAAGTCTTTCATCAGAGGTAACGAATAATTCATTGTATAAATCGGCGGAGACAAATTACTCTTACGTGGTATCTTGTTATTTTATTTCTAATTTTCAGATTCAATTATTAAAACAATGGTGTTAATAAGTAGGTCGAATTAAAGTAAAACTTATGGCGCAGGGACAGAGGCTGATGATTCTCGCATTCGCCCCGTTAGTATTGAATTTGTGTTGCTCTTGTCAAGCATAATCCTTCCTTATTCATGAAAAGTAATCTGAATTAAGGATAAATGTGTAGCACGGTGCGATCGCGCTGAATAGGAGCGGTCGCATCAAGTTTCAAGATCTCGGCTGGTCTTTTCTTTGAAAATCTTTCGCCGGGCTTTTCGAGCGAGGCCCTCGAGTGTTTTTGCTTCTTCTCTTCTTTAAGAAAAGAAGAAGACCAGAGAGTGCCGTTCGTGGATGAGCTCTGGGATGCGAGAGGACGGGTGTAATAGAAGGATCAGAACATTCTTCTTCTCCCGCTTTTTTTTTCTCCTTCTTCTTCTTTTTTTTTTGTTTTTTTTTTACTCCTCTCAGAAGCGAAGTAAACCGCACGAGGCAGAGTGCTAGATTGCTTTCAGAAACTGCTACACTGGATTGAATAGATGGATGAATTGTAGGGGTCTTGCCGGTTGTTACATCGTCACCTCGTAATTAATAGCAGTCACCGTGACACGCTCACTGTATTATAATTCGATGAAATTAGACGTTCAAACCGTTCCATTTTAAATACATAAATATTTAATAGTTGCTAATTATACTCTGCCTCGTAGGCGAGCCTTTCAATAACATTTTTCGCGTTTAATTTCCTTGTTGATATTTAATTAAGTAAACCAATATTTGCATTTAATATCACGTTTGAAAGTAGCATTTTAAATAGGACATATCTAAACTTTGATTAATTAATATAATGGGTTCCTAATTAAGCCGTCCCCTTTCGATATACCGCGAAAATTTTAAATTAATCACAATGCTCGACTAAAGTGATGATGGTTTTTATGGTTTCATATGAACTAACATGACGAACATTATAGCTGCGTTGTGCTTAGAAACTTATGCAACAAGAAAAAATCTTGGCCTTTAATACACGAACAATACCCTTCAATAAGACATCAACACATATTGAATTGATTATTTCAGTTTGCGCAGAAGTAAGTTTTCTCATTACAAGTTTCTACCTTAGTGATTCGCCATGATTCATTAAAAATTATTAAAGCATACAACAGTAATTGTAGATAAAAGCGAAGTAAAGGAAATTAGAGGAGGAATATACACCCTATTTAATTAAAATTAATAACTTTTTTCTCTGGGTGCATGAGTATGTGTTATACTTAAAGGGATGTAAGCCCACACACATGAGGATGCAGTCTACTAACAGGTCATGGTAACTCAGTGTGACAGCTTAGAGTTAAGAAGTTATGTTAGTGCTGCAGCGCAAATCTGGCAGTAATCCTGTGTGAATCAAGGACCCATAATGATAATATTAATTACTAAAATAATGTAAATTTTTCAAGGAAATAATCAATAGCGATGTTATTATTTACTGTATTTACTAAATCTTTAATTTTCTTGAATTAATTATTGATTTTCTTGTACAACAAAAAATTGTGATCGGTATCAAAATTCCCGGCTTAAATGGTACAGGGTATAATACGTTATGGATGTTCAAGTAAAAAATGTTAATGTAATAGAACCATCTATAAGCATAAGGGATTTTCTTTCGTATGCTTCTCATTCACGGAATAATTTAAGAGTAGAAAGATGACTACGACCATCAAAAGTAAAATCGAGCTTTTCATTTCGTGTACATCTTTTACCTTTTTTCATAATATACCATATTTGCTTCAATCCGTCTATTTCTGTATCAATCACCCTCCAGTGATCTCTTCACACGCCATGAATCTTAAGCCGATACATCGATATTAGTCGACCAAGCTTCGTTATACAATGAAGCTTCCATCACTCTTTCCGCCACGTAAGATAGAGTTTGAAAAATTAAAAAAGTAAAATACTATTAATAATTCAGTCAAAAATGGGAACCAAAAAAAGAACCATGTCTTAACAATATTGTGGTTACATTTTATAACATTTCTTAAACGTTTGCATATTATACTTCAAACAATTATGTAATTAATTTAGCGTATATTCCTTTAAGCTTACATGAATTATTATTTTATCGTACACTCAACTCTGGATATAACGAGTACTCGGGAGACTAAAATGCTATAACCAAAGTTTCCGCATCAACGATACCTTTCCCTTCGCTCGCACTTTATCACAGCACTGGATCTCTACGCAAAATAACCTGTTATGGTCTAAGTGAATACATATTTCAGCCAGAAACACTACATCCAGAGTCGAGTGTACATGATTATAATTCTTGTAAAATTGATTTCATTGGATTCACTAAAAGTATTAATATAAATATGTTTTCCTACAATTTTAAAATCTACCACACTTATTGCCTTTTCCATAATAATTATCAACATTTGATTGATCAGCATCAATCATTCTCCTTTTAATTTAGTTATGTGGTATTGAATTATAACATTTCATCTACTTAAGGGGAGAAAGTAATGTCTCTCTAAAGAGTAATACTTGAGATTCAAGAGTTCTTAGGAACATTAAGTACTACGTTAGCATTAAGTCTGCATATGGGCCGATGGCTCTTCTTGCAAGGAAACTTCTCGAGTTCAGACTAACTATACTTACTATTATCTTATATCAAATAATTCAAAATATCTGATAAAAGCCAGATATAACGTCACTGAAATATGCGCATTTTATTTACTTTCTGAAATACTTTGAAAACAAGAAAATTCAAACTGTTGCTTATATTTATCTTCTATTTTCTTATATTAAAAAGTGTATTATATAATAAAATTTAAATATATCTATTGAGCATAAGTCATATTAAATTGAAGTTATTATTTCCATCTGCCATTATGAAATCATTTGGATGCATTTTAATTTTTTTTTCAATTTAAAACAAAGCTAAGTCAAGCATGGCGAGAAAATGAACGAAATATTTTATAAAGCAATCTGTACTGCATAAGGTTGTAATCAAAAGATGCAACACGTATGCAAATACGGAATTGACTATGTGGAATAGAACAGTATTCTCCGTGCATCTATATATTATAGTCTTTTCGACTGTTTATTTATTCTTCAGGTTTGAATAAAAGTAACAACTTTAATAATAAATACTACTTGGAATTAATTTAGCCTTCACTTGTATCAACATATAATTCAACTCTTATCAAAGATTATACTGAAAAAAATTTACAATTGATTCCTATTATATTTTTTAGTATCTCGAATATGTATATGCATTTATAATATTCCTCATAATAGAATATAATATTTCAAAAAATATTACAAATAATATGTTATTATGAAGGGATAGAACCCAATATCTTAGTTTTCAGTCACACATTTTATCACTACTGTAAACCGTCGCCTGGAAAAATTGGTCTTTGCCAAATTTTAAAAACGAAATTTTGCAGCCACGGACATTTAAGGAAGTAAAAGCTATATTTCTAAGCGGAGACGTAGAGTAGAGGTAAATGAGCGACTGGTGACTGTGAGGTAACGACTGCCATTCCTTGATAATGATATTCACGGGGAAAAAAATAGAATTTATAATTAAATCATTTGTTTTATGACATTTGGTTTTAAAAGAACAAAATTTTATGTCTCAGTAAAAAAATATTTTTAGTTGCAGTAACTAAACAACATACTTGGTTATTTAATATAAAAATTTTGGTCAGCTAAAAAAAAAAGACACCAATTTTTAGTTATTATACAACCAAACATTTTTTTCTGTGCAGAAACTCTTATTCAAATTATTTCTTTTTCTTCAGTATTTTCAATAACAAACTGAATAAAACGAGATAATTGAAATATTTTCTTCCAATTTGCATTTATCGCATGAGCGTGCTTTTTAAAAACAAACAAATTATCTCGAAATGGAATAAAAGAGCTGATAAAAATAAATGTTAGAAATTTATATTTTATAACAACGATTTCTCAAATTCCTCGTCCAATCTTTTTCCATGACAATTTCGTCTCTTAATCGTATGAAACGAAGCGTAAAATTTATCCGCGAATTTGTCACACTCCAGAAAGCCGTAATTTCGGACATTTTTGTGCGCCCGTGGAAACCTGATTAAACGACAGGTCCTTCCCACACATTTCCCGAGATCCCTGCGCATTGCACTTTCCATATAACGTGGGCTACGAAACATTATGATGAGGGTTCTCGTGGCGGAGAGGCGTGGCGAACCGAAAAGGTTGATCCCACAGCGTGGACGTAAATTGACCTGTCGTTTCGACGATATGTATTCTTATAAAGTGGTACCAATACAAACTAAGCACTGCGCGGCCAATAACAGATTGCCACGAGCCATGTTTGTGAAACGGCGATTTGTTTATAATGCACATTCGTCTCGCGGGATTCAACTTTATTTTTTTCTTGTTTTTTTTTTCGTTTTCCTTATTCCTTTTTCTTCCCTCCCTCACTAGCGCTCCTTTTTTTCTTTCTCCCTCTCTCTCTCTCTCTCTCTCTTTCCCTCTGCCGTTTTTCCTTTTTCTTTGGCCGTCTTTTTTTCTCGCTGTTTGTCTGGGGAAGTCTCTGCGCAACGCAACGGAGCGAGAGAAATCGAGTCGTAGCTCGCGACTGAAAATAGTGATAAATAACGATAGCGTACCATTAAGATAAATCGACGAGCAACGGAGTCGGTAGATTGTAACTGACAGTACGGTGATTGGATAAGTTATCACCGGATAAAGCATCGCATTATGCAATACACATACGCAAAACGGGCTGCCGCGTTGAATGCGCTATTCCGACGCGTTGTTTCAGAATAGCAGGCGTTTCGAATCTCATTATTACCCCGGCTATTTGTTCGCTCCTCAGCTTTTTCCTTCCCTCTATTTGGCCGCCCTTTATTTTATTTGTTTATTTTTTTCCTCCTCC
>JABFPN010003077.1:0-19398 GCA_022817305.1 Leptoteleia sp. ZL-2020
TTTCTCAATTCTGCTTCATAGTTGACTCAACTTTACATATTTATTGCACGAAGTGAACTGTACTTAGTTGACTCTAAAACCAACTTTATTTTTATAGTTAGGATAACCGAAATTTTCTCTCAGTGTATAAGAACGATTAGTTTGCCTTTCTAATTATGCAACTGAAGAGGGCAACAATTTTTTACATTGGGTACATAAAAGAAGGATCCATAGTAATAGTGAAAGATATATGGTTCGTATATGTTTCAACAATTTTTATATGTGGATATAAAAGGTTTTTCTTAAGTCATATATAATCATTTTTTTTTTGGTTGATTAAAATCATAGATGGTTATATTTATTGTATCAATTATTGTCATATACAGCCACATATGAATTAAGGAAGAACATATATGTCCATATATGAAGTTGTTAAAACATATATGAACCATGTATGCTCCATTTTTATTGGAAAATGTATAATTAAGAATTGTTATTGTTATTTTGTGAAGGAAAAAACATCCTTTTTAGAGTCAGTAATATAATATTTGTGTATATGACCTTGTTTTCAAATAAATCCTGTTTCTGTTTCAGGTAAGCAAAGTAGCAGTTTCATTATTCGCCTGTTGGTATTGGTAAGTCATACCAAGTTGATTTATTTAATAACAAAGTATACGATGGCATTACATAAGACCGTAAACGCATGTAATACCTAAATTAGTAAAACGAATAGGTAATCAGACATTTCAGAATATTCGTTACCATAGTGATTAATATTTGGTCTTGAAAATTGTATTTGGTGATAAAACATGGAAAGTACAAATGTAATGTCAAGTAATCAGCTTGGTCTTGATATCTACTAGGGTTTAATTTAGGATTTTGAATTGGTTACAATAAGGTTTGCGAGTTTCAATTGGATTATAAAATTAGAATTTTTAACATCCCTTATGTCAATGAATAACAATTATTTTAATTTAAAAAAATAATTTTTTTTTAAATTAAGGGGAATATAAAGTTTATTTAAAATTGGTTGTCAGATTTATGATTATAAAGTAGTGGTTAAATTTTTATTCTGGACCTGTCAATAAACAATTGATAGCAAACAAACAGTAATAAGCATGACATAAACTGAGTCGGGAGAAATGTAAGAAAATAATGATTTTTATTGATTATTAAAATTTCAAATCTTGGCCAGTCAGCTCGATACTGCGACCTTTAATAATTGACGCTTGAATTCTATGACCTGGATAGTCCGATAACTTTTGGTGCACGATAAATACCGACATGAGACTGCCTAATGTGTGGCGCATAGGATTGGAAATTTTCAATCATGAAACTGTATCCTGCACTCTAAAAAACAATTATTTTACATGAAAAGGATTTATTGCATTGAATTTGATTAATTTAATTTCAAGATTATTCCCAGTAATAAGCAAAATGTATGAATTTATTGACAATTATTCTTTGACAGCTCATAGTGTATGTCAAAATGCTGACACTTTTTACCAACTTAGGATAGTAATTATTCAACTTATTCAACATTTTCAAAAAATATTATAACAATAGTATTATAATACAATTAACATTATTATTATTATAGCAATTAATATTATTTACAGCAAAAATATTCACTTTTTCAATATACCCTTAAATCGGTATAAAAAGTAGTAATTTGTAATATTCCTTTTTTTCCTTGGCGCACATTTGTTTCGCGGTCGATTAAAATGTCATTGAATTCCGCATATTTGCAAACTACGAACAATGCATCCGTTTGCATTTTGAATTGTAAACGGATATAAATAAATTTCGTTGTTCCATCATCCGGTAAAATTTGTCGTTGAAATAATCGACCAAGTGAAAAAAAAACACATTTACATATTAGCCTTAATGGCACTCTATACAACGAAATAGTATAATTTAATATTTTGACAATATAAAAGACTATTGTTTTGAGTTTATTCAAATCAAAGTTTACCATAAATATTTATTTGTGCACAATTTAATGCTACAATATAATAAAGTCACAATATATGGATTAAAAGAAAACATATATATCCATATATGAACCATATATGTTTCATGTTTACTAGGGGACCTACATTGAAGCAATTAATTTTACTTAATAAATTTTTTCAAATAAACCAATTTTGCAAAATTAATAAAGTTCTTTCTTTGACTGTAAATAACGACCATTTGTGGACGCTAAAGGTAACGCAAAGATGTACAGTTATTTCAATGCGAGCTGTAAATTGGGCGCATTAGAAGACCGCGCAAACAATGTGACATTTCTTAATGAATACATTTCGTGTGTGTAATGTATACATTAATTTAGCGTTCAACCGCGACCGTTATTCAATTTCAACAAAACTGCTCACGTGATGTCGGTAATAAATAAACTGTCAAAAGCACAACTTGGAATAATTGAAAGCAATGTTTAAAGGAAGAGTAGCGCGGCGAACTTTGTCCGCGAGGTATTTTCAATTATTGCCTCATTTTGATGGGACGTGTATCCCCTTGATAAACGACGTTGACGAGTACAAAAGCGCTCGCGTTTATTAATGTTTAGCGTTGTTATCAATTGTTATGAATCAACGTCGCCGGCAGATATCGATGTCTTCGGCTAATATTTCAATCTCAAAGATGGAAGCTGGGTTAAAAGGTGGGTTTATATCAACTGCTATAACTGCGAGTGAAAATCGACTCGTGCGCAATCGCGGGGGGGGGGGGCAGGGGACACGTATATTCGTGCAAAATCGTTCGCCATTCAAACAAGCCCGATCTTCCTTCCTTCCCCCTTTTTATCCTTTCTTCGCGAAATGGAAAAACTTTTTCAAAGGACGAAGAATGCCGCCGAAGTCGAAGGAAAATTTATGACACCGACCTATTTAAGATATGCCATTGGCAGTTTAAATGCCGACGCGACCGTGATGACGCTCCTAAACACTGATAGGGATTTCAATCTCTACCCTAGTTTTACTTGTTAACAGTGCGTTGGTGTTGCACAGTCGATCAAAAATTTCGCGGGGTTCTGGCGTGGATACCATTGTTTGGCTATTTGTAACGTGGTATCTCGATTGGGACCATATCAATACCTGGCATTACATCCCCAATTATTGCCCGATCAGGTTATTTGATCCCGATTTTGAAACCATCCATTCCCAGATTCATTTTTACTATAGGGAAGTCTGGAATTAATGTTATTTTATTTCAAAATTTTCGAACTTTCTTTGGTCTTAGTAAAAGAAATTGAATCTTGGAACCCTAGATGATTTTGAACCCTAGTAGATTTTGAATCCTAGATTTTGGCCCTGTATTGGCATTCCCAAGTTCAAGTTTGAACTTTATTAGACCCTAACTTTGGGCCCAATTAGGCATGTAATGCTTAAATCATTAAACTTCTGACTGAGATAATCCAACAAGGCCCCAAATTGGCCTACAAAAAATGTCCAATATTAGGTTCAGGTATTCAGTTATAAAAATGCCAATTTGCTATTAATAATTATTCCTGATATCATTAAATTATATTTAATTCATCGTTCTACCCTTCAATACAAATCAAAATGGTGTAGAAACAAGCCATCCTTATGGGGGGAAAAAAAGATTATAAGAAGAAATGAGCTCCTTGAGTGTAATTGATGCTCGTAATTTACACCTTCTAGTTATTGCTGGTGAAATGAATGGTTATTTCATTGAGTCGGTTTCTCAGCTTTCGTCATTTTTCTTTCTTACCCTTTATATCACTCCGACAGCCACCTCACCAAAATCAACGTTTTTGTTTTCTCTTATTACGCATTCTCATCTATCAAAATTATAGACCTCTTTTTTTCGACTCCCTTAAATGCAATGAAAATTGCATCAGAGTCCCCATCTCGTTGTTCTTTACAAAACTCGAGGATTAATCTTTAAGCTTTGAAAAATTAACAAAGGACATAATAACTTTTAAATAAAATAAAAATGGTAATTAATATTTCTCTTATATGGTAGTTCACCATTAGTGCAATTAATATGTAATAAAAATAATTAGTTAAAAAAAATAAGTCTATCTGACGTATTATTTACAAAGCAAAACTTAATCCGAAGATAACAAAAAACCGATGTTTAAAAAAAAAACCAATTGATAACAATCAAAATAGAAGAATAAACTTTCTCCGTTGATTAATTTATATAATCGCGAAGAAACATTTTAAGCTTTTACAATGAGACATGGCCAATGAGAATTTAATCTGCGGGAGATAAGGAGTGTAAAAAAAATATCGCAATATCAATCATAATTTGAAATTTTAATCCTGATAGATGTTCGGCGATTTATCATAAACTATCTTCATCTCAAATTTATACCTCAATTTAAGTCAAGTTAAGTCTTTGTTTTCGTATCTTGACTCATTGAACCAGAAACGTCTTGAAACGTCTCGGTGTGAGAAGCGTGGGAATAGTTCCCCTGTGTGGGTAAAAGTATTTGCTCTTAAAACGCGTTTACGGGTGGGAATAACCTTTTATTTGTGTCACGTCAGACATTTTAGTGGGGATGTAGATATAATTCAATAAGTTAAATTTTAACTTGAAATAAATTTTACGTGTTCTAAAATCAAGGAAAATAATATTTAGCTAATACCCTAGTAAAACTGAAACATATAAGTTCATATATGTGAAATTGGTGTAAGGTAATAATTGAATAAAAATATATATGTCCATATATGAAATTGTTAAAACCTATAAGAACCATATATATCTCCTTTTTATTCTGATAGTATAAATTAATAACATTTAAATTATATCCTCACTTTCCAAGCAACGTATTTTATATTGTCTTATCTAATTTATAAAGGTAAGATGTTATCATCTGTTTCTAATAGAAGGTCGAAAAATTTGAAATGAAATGTGAAAATGTAACGCGTGGTGCGTTGAAAACTGGGAAAATGTATATAAAAATAAAAAATAACACGTATACCGATACGAAGAATATTCGTAATGGTATTTAAATTAAATCATGCATTACTCCACTGTACTTCATCTGCATTCAGAGTCCTTGCATATATCCATGAAAATGAAGAGTCAAAGTTATAAAGTGATTTCCTAAAATATGCATGATAATTAAATCAATACCATTGCAGAACAAGAGCGTATTGATAATTCAAATTAACATGCTGAATATTTGAGTAGGACGCTTTATTAAATATTATATTAAATAATATTATATTGGAATCGGGCAATAAATTTGAGTAACAGTGTGATAATTCCTTTTCGCCTTGGCACAAAAAAGGAAACAAATTATCAACGGGAACGTTTCGACTATTTTTATCTCCTTTTTAATTTATTTTCTTAAATTCAGTTGCCGCAGCTACCTGCAATTTAGTGGAAAAATTCAAACTGTAATTTATTCTAACGCAATAAATAATTCACTTATTTATTAGAGTTGAAAGATGATAAAGAAATAAGGATTGCGTCATAAACTTTGATTGCAAATCAATACTCTTAGAAAAGTAAAGAGATTGATTTTTCAAGCAATAGCGGACCGGCAAATTATATTTTCCCAGCCGATAGTCGAGAGGGCGAGGAGTATTCGCGTTGAGGAAAGCGATTAAAACATTTCCCGATCCATGACGAAATTATGACATTACGGTGTATAAAGCCTTCGTGACGTCTGCAAAATAAAATCAGCAAAGAAATGATGGAAAAAGCTAATAACGAAAGAAGAGAGGAAAAAAAAATAAGAGAAGAGGAAAAACATAATAAACAATTTTTTATGTTCACCGAATGAAATTTGAGTCCATTCGACTAAACAATTTTAACTTATTGTTTAATAAGTTATGGTACCGAAACTTTGTTTTTGTAAAGTATTTATATCCATTCAGAAATTCAAACAAACT
This sequence comes from Leptoteleia sp. ZL-2020, assembly GCA_022817305.1. NCBI lineage: Eukaryota > Metazoa > Arthropoda > Insecta > Hymenoptera > Scelionidae > Leptoteleia > Leptoteleia sp. ZL-2020. The sequence continues at coordinate 5,847 of JABFPN010003077.1, forward strand.
TTGATTTGTTACTTAAAATAATTAAAAACAATAACCCTTTGAAATGCTGTCAAACAATATTTGTTTACTTTTATAATTTAAAAAAAAAACTTTTTCAGTACCATAACTGTATTATAATAATCAAAAAAAGCTGAAGATTTTCAGTTGACTATACTGAATGTTTTCCTCTGAATGCATAGTATTAACTGATCGTTAACCTTTCCGCTGAAGATCTGCCTCAAAGTCGAGCCGAGAAACAACGAATGGCAAGTGATTTTCAAATCAAAGCGAAGGCTTGCTCGAACGATCAAGATGAGTGTCGTCGAGTAAACGAGATTGCACTGTCAAAATGACGAAAGTTGTTTTGCAGTTTTGCCATTAACAATGCATTTTGATCTTTGCGAAGATGGGACCTGGAGGGGCAAACAAAAAAAGAAGAAGAAAAAGAAGAAAAAAAAATGAAAGTCATAATGGAAATCCGGAAAAGAGCGAAGCCAACTAATTAAGATGGCTGCTGTTTGCGGTTCGCCGATAAACTCGGATAATAAGCTTCACGCTTGTTTCCTGTTGCGCAGAAAGGAAAGAAGAGAGCGTTGCCACGTTGTTTCGCACCGCTGATTTAAGAAGGAAACGAAACGATATCTCTGAAATAACAGCACTGCCATTAGACGGTGCCAGAGAAAATATACAATGTTGAAACTCAAACATCGATGACCTTGTTTGAGATATTATTATTATTACCATCGTTGCAAGTTTTTATGGGCTATTTAGATTAAATCTGTTAACATTCCAACAACAATTTTGCGAAATGTCAAAAGTTGAAATTAAAACGAAACAATGGCTGGCTTTTATTTGTTTTAAATAAAATTACAACACTGAGCGAAGATGCGAGTGATAAGAAAAAAGGAACGTTTAAATTTTTGATTATTCTTCGATTTGTCCCTAATTATAATGAAACATGTGTGGTTCATATATGCTTAAATAATTTTATGAACATGTTTCTTCTTAAAACAATGTTTTCATATATGTTTTAATAATTTCATATATGCCATATATGGTTGATATATGGTAATAATTAATTTCAATATAAGGATTCATTATATGGCTAGAATATTATATCATTCATTGCCATATATCGACCATGTATAACCATATATAGATAAGAAAAAACATATATGTCCATACATGAATTTTTTATTTTCTTCAATATAAAAAAATCTTGCATATATGAGATCATTAAAACGTATATGGACCATATAGGTTTCATTTATACTAAGGTCTTTTGTTATAAACTTTTGACTCGTTGACAGTTAATTATTATCATTAATGTATTACATTCATTAAATAGACTTGGGATGATGAATGATTTTAAACTTCAAAATCGTACGAAAGCATTACTTTATGTAATTCAAATAATTAATATTATATCGCCGGGGATTGAATTAATAAATGTCGCGTAATTCCCCGATAAATCACACAAATTTATTTCGTTAATATTTAAAGAGACTTGTAATACACGTGTATCAAAGGAATGCGTCCAAGTAGGATAGTTGCGTGGAAAAATAAATTACATAAAGTGACCGTTGGTTGAAATTTATATGCAGGCAAGGAGACGCGGAGTTACATGATTCGGCGCGTGGTTGGCTACCGGTGAACTTTCATTTTTCAAAGTTACGAGAAGGTCTTCGACGCGGAGTCGCGACCACAATATACAATTCTTGTTAAGAGTTAATCTCGCACGCTCTTTGACTCTCTCGACCTTTTTCCACACAGCATTTAGACCCTCCGCACTTGTCAATGGAATAGAGCCCACTCTGAGCTTCATTTTCTACTTCAGTACTCGTCCATACCGAGATGCAATATTATTCGCCAAATATTGATTGATTTCGATCAAAATTTAAAATTGCATTTGGCGATGCATTTTATATTAATTAATGCATTTGCAGCATTCGTTGTTATTACACTTTAGATGAATGATTTTAAAAAAAGACGAAATTGTAGTACTTTTTAATATAATAGTTTTTTATATATATATATAATGGGCTGCATATATACTTAATTGAATTTAAGCTGGACAATTATAGACAAAATATTAAGTTCATAATAGTTTTCGGAAATCGTAAATATACACGGAGAAAAAAGAGCATTAAAATTTAAAAACCAGATAATTTCAAAGTTTAATAAACCGATATACTGCAAGTATAATGGCAAACTTTTTATTAAAAATTGGTATTTTCACTCTCCGTGCACTGAGAAAAAAATATAGCGATATTAACTATACGCATAGTTAATTTTCGTGAATACTATACAATTTTAGTTCCAGTTACCTGATTTTTAATTAAAATAACCATAATATGGTTAATTAAACCAGAATTTTAGTAATCACGAAAATTAACCATGTTACTTTTTTCTCAGTGTGTATTTAATAAAACATTTAAAGTTATATTCTGGCCAACGGATTAATATTTATTAATAATCAACTGAAATGAGAGTTACACGAATTTCATGTAAAATGTTCAATTATACATTACTTTTGTATAAATCAATTTTACGTGTCATCGTGATGATTTAATTTCAGTTTAATTATGAATTTAGACCATACGTTATCCAATTGAATTGATACAAAAATTGATTTAACTGAAATTTCTAATATAATTCGCACGAATTTCTCGCGAATATTCCCCAACTGTGGGTAATATCTTTTTTTTTTAGACAATAACTGATTTTTCGCGTTAAAGGCGATTAATTGCAAGGTGCTTACGAAGGTAAAAAAAGAAAGGTCAATTGGGATTGAACAAGTGCAAATTTGTCGACGTTATTACCACACTTGCTAGGGAAGAAGTAGACAGTTGCGCCGATAAAGAGCAAGGGTTTATTTAAAGAGTGCGGCGCGAAAAAAAAATAAAACGAGCACAAAGTAGGGGAGATAAGGAGAGGAGCGGAAAGGGAGTTTTAGCAATCGTTATTAACTTGAGCATCCGTTGTGTTAAGACAAATAAATATCCGAAAGTGAAACGTGAATAGAATTGTCTGTGTTGCAAAGAAATACCAAAGTGAAAGACAAGGAAAAAAGGGAGCCAACAGTGTGTGTTCCCGATAAAAGGAATGCGTTCGTTAAGCTTTTTTGTCTCCTTTTTTTTTCGTCAGCTCGCTTTACAAAATAATCCGTGCATTTAAGTGTCAATTAGACCTAAATTATATTTAGATCGCAGCGCAAGGTGTACGGGGTCAATGTGATACTTTTTTTCTCTTTTATCTTTATGAAATAATATGAATAAAATTATAATTCTTGCTGTATAATGATTTATCATATTTTATTTGATAAAAACATATTATTATATTTAATATATAAGCATAATGAGATTCATTGTTGAACTTAGAATTATGCAAAGAACAGTATAAAAGTAGAAATTATTTTTTACACTGAGAAAAAGGAGATGTATGTCCCATATATGCCCCATATATATATTGTAATATATATGGTACATTTATGTGATGCAAATAATATATGTCACATGTAACATCCCTAATAAACATGAAACCTACATGATTCATATATGTTCTAACAACTTCATATATAAACATATGTTTTTTTCTTAATCCATATATTGTCATATATAAATATACATGGTCGACAATAATTGCCTATTATTTTACGTTAACAATCTCAATTCACACCTCAAAGCGCACGAAAAAGATTTCAATTTCAAATAAAGTTGATTAAAGTGGCAATTTCATGTGATAAAAGTACAAGTAAAAATAATTAACAGCAAACATGACTTATTTGCTAATTTGAAAGGGAAATAATTTCGACTAAAAATAAAAGCCTTCGCAAAGTCCGTGGCAAAGTGTTGAGCAGAATTTGAAACAAAAATTGATACTTTCATTACAATCAACTTTTTTTTTTTTCACGCGATGATAAAAGAAGCGTTTAAAGTATCAATTAAAGTTGCGTTCTTAAATCGATCGCCCGGAAGCGGACTCGACGGGACTCGCGAGACGAGATTCGTCGAAACTTTTCGCCGCCGACGTAACCGCGCGCGGCGTTTTCGGCAAACATTCTTTCGCAACGACGGCGCATGCAAAATATGCGCATAAAGGCACCGTAAATGGTAAGAAGAGCGTCTCGGTGCCATGAGATAATTATTGCGGCGCGATCGTTGGAGCAGAGAGGCCATAGAAAGAGCAGGTGTTTCCTTCCCTCCTAAACTGTGCCGTCCGCTTCTATTCAGGACGTCGACCTTAACGCGCTCCGCGCGATCGCATTATGACCCTCGCGTCAAATAAAATCCGCTAGGCGCGATTGATTTGCCGCATCCGGAATTCGACGGCAGCGCCGAAAATGGTGTCGCCACTGACCCTGACGTTTGTGACTCGACGCTTCGGACCAATCAAATTATGTAATCTTCCCCTCCCCCCCCCCTTCACTGAGAATAAAGTTGTATTTAAAATTACTATACCTTTTGGGGTTGGAAAGATATTGTCTGCAGTGTTCTGCTAGTTTACCATACCATCGCAGTAAAATTTTATGTATAATATAGTAAAATTTTATATTCAGTATGGTAATAATTACTATAAATCGTGGCAATTATACACGATCGAATAAAAAATGTTATTATACCATATAAAAAATATTATAAAGTTGGTATAGTAATTGCAAAAAACATCATAGACGATGTCCCTTCAATGTCATAAGGTATAGTAATTTTTATTATAACTTTTTTCTGTCTCAAAGTGTCCCACCTCACGATTGTTCGATTACTGAAAAAAAAAAAAGTTTCATTCTCTTCTCGCGCAGGCTATGATGCGAAAGTTACGAAATTGGCGCGAATGGAACATTTTTGAAACGCGTTCGGCAAAATATGATCGCGCTCTGGCACTTATTTTCCGTGGCGCAGACAGATGCCTGCGGACGTCAGTTCCGTCTCCATTATGACGCCTGGCGTATAGTTTTCGTTATTGCCCACTCATCGCGAACATGTGCGCTTTTTTTTACAGACAACAAATCCAGGAACCACTGGCGTATATCTGCGCGATATACGAACCTATTTAATTAGAGCGAATTTATTGAACACTTTAAAATTTAAATCGTAAAATGTGAGTCCATTTTTTATTCCGTGTTTTTATTTATTTTCTTTTTTTTTAAACGATTAATTCTGAGTAAATGTGAAGCATGTATGGTCCATTTAAATCCATCAAATTTAACAGTTTCATATTGGAAAATAGAAAATACGTTTGTGGAATTAAAAGTAATATATGTGTCCATCTATCAGATAATTATTTTTCTTTATATATAAGCATTTAATAATTTCAAAAGAAATATTTTTTGTTTTTATCATTATTTCTTTTTACTTATTTATTTCAAATGGGTACAATTGTCCAAATTTTGTAACAAAAAGAAATATTATATGCACTTTTCAGAAAGATGTACGAATACAGAAGAAATTTCTCACACATACATGTATATATTTAAATTAATAAGAAAGAAACGTGTATTGCTTCTTAAAGACTTTCCATACGCATTTATTTTCATAAATTTTTTTTATAATACCATAACTTTGTTCTTTTTTTTTTTGCAAAAATAAATTGTAATTCATGTTTTTATCATATAGAATGTTCATTACATGTTATGAATATATATGTATGTATGTATAATCAAGATAGTATATAATTTTAACTTCAAAGTCACGATTTATATGTTATGTGTCAATGTGAATGAAATACGTGACCCCGAAAACTTTGAATTTAACAAATATAACCGTAATTTCGTATTTATATAATTAAACTATCACTTTTTAAAGCAAAATTTAATCAGAATTACTCAGTTTAATTAAATAATAACTATAAAAATTATTCATTGCATATAATTATACAAAAATTTCTAGAAAAAAATACTAAGAATTATATCAGATTAACTATTGATATTTATAAAGATGTTTAAATTTATATTAATAGAAAATTACATTTAACAAATCAAGTTGATACCAGTGTGCATCTATTTAAATTCTTCTCATAACCAACATAAAATACATCGGCCGGCAATAGTAATAACAGATAACTCGAGTGGTGCCACTTGAGGAAAAAAATAACCATTACAAATTCAGTAGTCAGACTTGATGCGTCATATTTGAAATTATTAAAAGCTCAGTTTAAGTTACTAAATACTTGCAAACAATTTTAGTGAAAAATTTCATTAATTATTGTCTAACTAACTAGACATTTTTAATCACTGAAATAATTTGTTTATTAAAATTATTAAAAGAGGATGTTCTATTGAAATAATAGTAAATAAAATTATTTTATCCCTAGTAAAAATGAAACATATATGGTACATATATGTTTCAACTAGGGACCATTATTAAAATGAACTAATTAATATTCTTTTCATTATATTCACTTGTTAAAGTTAATAATAAATTAATCAATAATGAATTTAAGGACATGAACTTAAAATAGGATAATATTGTAATAATAATTATAAAATTATTAACAATGTACGTGTCTTAATGCTATGAATGATTGAGCGTTACGAAAATGTCACGTTTGATTCCTGATTATAGAACGCAAACATCGATGGGAAATACGCTTTCTTCCTTTCCAAATGCTCGAATTCTGTAGGTAACTATAGGTAATTTAGAATACGAGGAAGCGTAACCTAAGTACTTAATCATATTGAAGTAATCTGATATTCTAATCTAAATGTTAAACCAATCTAATGTCATAATTTAAGAGCTGAAATGTAATATTTAACGTAAGCTAACGGTGAATTTGACATTATATCCAATTAATAGTTATATGAGGCGGACTATAATTAATTTTTACCTTTAATTTATTTTATTTGCAACGTTACAAAGTTGGCGAAAAGAAATTTAATCTTAATGAATACCATTTATTTGCGCTGAATAAATTATTTACATCCAAACAAAACGACTTGCTATCATAAATAACGAAGTTTTAAATGTATTTATTAATGTTTAATGAAACGCGTATTTCATAGTTAATCAATATTCATTTTAAATCACGCAAATAATTTGAAAGAGCTGATACATTTAAAAGTGGTGTTTTTGGTTTTAAAAAAGTTAATATTTATTTAAAGATTGAAATACATTCAAAGTTAAGTTTTTTTTTAATCCATATATGATCATATAACTATTATATATAACAATATGATCATATATGGATACACATTATGGACACATGGCAAAAAGTAATATAATTATCTAGCAATATTATTATTTATATGGGATATTGCTTTCTCTACAATTCATCATTCTTTTCCTTTTTTAGAAAAGAAAATTTGAAATTTGAAAATCCTCTTCTCTTTATCACTCTCTCCTGTTTTCTCCCTCCTTCTGAAGTATATTAATTTCACTTGAAAGAGAATGTTTGAAATGACTCAATTAATTCCAAAAAAAAGAAAAAAAGAAAAAAATGGGGGAAGGTTTGCAAAAAAGAGGATAAATGAAGAAATTGCAACGAATAGAATTCACAAATAGCAACTCATTTGAACGCTTCATCATTCGTCAGCGGGGGCGGATAAAATATTGAAGCGAAAATGATATTAATTGCTTGTTCGTTTGAATTTGACACAAGAACCTTTAATTAAGGCGAGCCGGTGGGATTCGCCAGCTCCACCCAAATGTCCCGCTCGCTCCGTCTTTTCATAGTCGAAAATGGAGCATGACAAATCGGGGGGGGGGGGCCGATGATCGCGCCGAGTCTTTTTACGATCGCGCCGAAATAAGGTGCGCAAGAAGGGGGAAAGAAACGGCACGCCAGGGCAGACGAGGACAATTCGGGATAATGAAGCTGAAAAGGCAGCCACCCCCCCTCCCCTCCCGCGTTCGTAATTATGCCCAATGACACTCGACCGGCTAATTTTCGGGATTCAGTTTTCAAAGCGGCAATCCTCATCTTGACCCCGGTCACGCGTTAAGACAACGCGTCGCCCGAGACGGCAATTCTCGAGGAGCTCGTCCGGGACCGTGGAGCCGAGAGAGTTACTCTTAGACCGACCCGAGGTTCGACCTCGAACCTTCGTCTTCCTTATCTGCGACACCTCAAATCTCGCGAGCCGAATCAAGGTGGCTTCTAATTACCTCACATAACAGTCGCTCCATTCGTGCAGATCCACTCGAGCTTCCCGCCCCGGAGACCGGCGATATTTTCTCTATGGAATCCACGGCAGTCGAATAATGAGCTACTTACGTTGACTTGAAAGGAGCAAAAAGTGACGATGGAGAGATAAAAATGAATTAAAACGTGCAAGGACTTTAATTGCCACGGCAGGATTTACGTTCGATTCTTAACGTAAATGATGATGGGGGGGGGGGGGGCATTGGAAATTGTTATTAATAATGCAAAGTTATCGAGGAAGGAGGAAAAAGTTGGAAGAAAAATTATATTGAGAAGAAAGAAATATTGTGAATTAATATTTGTTGTATCAATTTAAGGATATATGGATGAAAGAAATGTTTTTGCTGTAAATAAAAGCAGAATTTGAAAGCCGTGCAGTAGCTGTTTATGCAAAAAAAAAACTTTTAAGATTTAATATACGACCATATATGAATCAAGGAAAAACATATATCCATATATGTTTCATTTTTACTAAGAAAAAGTATTTTAATATAAAAAGAAAAAGTATTTCAAACATAAATTTAAACGGTAAAATAAATTATGTAACAGTAAATGATTTCAACAAAATATTAATTGAATTTTTTTCATAGATTATATAATAATATTACTAGTTTAAGTATAGTTATAGAGAAAAGTTGGTACACGCATAATTCGACATGTATAATTATTTCGCACACTGAGAAATATAAAATAATAAGAGTTACTATACTTTCTGGCATTCTGAGACTCTATGCTCCAATGTTAAGAACTCTGCCAGACAGTCTGGTAAATGGTGTCACTTTTTCAAGTATCAATTATCAGAACTATGGTACCTCTTGTCACATTGTCGAGCATTATTTTATACAGGAACACATAGAGTCCAGGATTACTATATTATTTTTCTCAGTGCAGCTACAGTTTTGCACCTGTAATAAGTTTTCCATTTGATTTGAAAAGTACAAAATGGAAAAGTGATTTCAGGCTTTTGTTAAAGCAGATGTCTATCAGGTGTGGTTTAAATCAATCATTCTCTCTATTACATCTGTCGAAATTTTGTGGCTTCGAGGAGAAACACCTGGTGTGGTCTCGACGAAATGATGAGTCTCAAAATTTTAGATATCTTACTTTCAATAATTCGGTAGCCGTGAAAATAGATATCTGTTTTTATAGACGTAGTTGGTATTGTGTGAAATAATATCGAGGTGGTAAATTTTCGGCCGGAAATCAGTTAATGGTAAATTTTTTAATATCCCAATTTTCTGTGAACCCTAATAATAAAGAATATTTAAAGATATTCCGGAAATGTTTTTCACTACAAGCTAAGAATACACGAGTGCAAGTTAAAAACGAAAATACTAATAAACTGGAACGAAACGGAAAAAAATTTTTTTTTTCTTTCGAAGTATGGCAATTAAGAAAATATTACTGTCAATTCTTTATTATAATTTTAAAAATTTGCCTACCAATACACAATTAACAAAAAGTACTAAGAAAATTATATATTAAATATCCCAATTGAATTATCTTATCACTAACTTATTATTAAATTTATTTATTATTAATAAAGTTGTCCAAATAGATTTTAAGACCAAGTTGATTCCAGGTACCATTAGGGTTATTATTTATATTCCTAGTAAAAATGAAACATATACGTCCATATATGAAAATGTTAAAACTATATACGAACCATATATAGCTCCATTTTCTGGTGTTTTAATATGAATCTTTCTCACTTAATACATATGTTATATAATATTAATAACACAAGTGTAAATAAAATAATTCGTATTAAATAAAGTAGTGAAAAAAAAATATGTCTCGCAAATAACGAGACAATTTATTTACATTAGAATAAGGTGATTCGTGCTTGAATTATTGATGCATCCACTTTTAAAGGCGTGTACCATCTGTTCTGTAAAATGGCGGCATATAAACCAAACGTTACGCACGTGTCAACGCCAATCACACAGTACCACCTGTAGCGTTAATGAACAATTAGCAAGTCATTCAAATTTTGGCGCAACGAAGTGCTTTATCTACCAAGAGTCATTATGAATTTAGTAACTACTAATTATTCATGTTAACATTGATAACTTATTTTATTAAATTAAAATAACACCGCGACGAAAGGAATATCATAAATTACTATTTTTTTATACCAGTTTTAGGATGTTTTGTAATTTTAAGTGTTTTTGTCATTACAAGTAGTAAAATTTAAAACTTATGATTTATATAATTTAAAAATTAAGTTGCAAAATTTTAATTAAAAAGTACTAAATTTCTTATATGGTTATTTTTTAATGAAACTGGAGAACATATATGACAATAATTGATACAATATTCGAGCCATACATGGCTTATTTTTTTTCCATTTTTTTTTGAATATTTTATACATGTATTTTAGTTTGAAATTATAAGTTGGAAATTCATGTAAATATAAAATGAACACAAACCGAGTGTAAATATATTTTAACGGTGTAACTGTTCTAAATCAAGCATGAGAATAACATTGAAATAACAATTGAAACATAGTACGTAATATATTCATGACAAAGTAAATACATTCCAAATACGAAGCATGTATAATTTATTATTTATATTTATAAACTGTGTACAATTTCTATTCCATATTCTACGGAACAAATAATAAACAGTAAAAAAAACTTGTTTGCACTGAAAGCTAGGTAACAAAATTGATAACTTTCAATTCTATCCAGAAACATTAATATCTTATCAACATTAATATTTCAATCCAATTAGTTATATTTATATAAATATTTTTTATACTTGTATTAACATGAAATATCAAACAACAACGTTCATTATATCTTCTGGTTTTCATAAAATATATATTCGCCCCGAATTCTCCCAAAGACTGAATGTAAACCAAAACTGTAAAGTAGCTTAGAAATCCAAGTTAACAACCCTATTGAATTTCATCATAAGTATTTACCTTTTTGATTTCCGCTTATCCCCTTTAATATTTACCACACTAATACTATTCACGAGTAAATAATCTGATTAATGTAACATTCAAAAAAATTCAAGTGAAAGAAATCCCTGATTTGTTTAGTAATCAATTTTAATTAATTAACTTAAGTAATATTTCAGAGTTCGTTGAAGATGTTTGCACTGTGAAATAAGTATGGATAATAAAACTTATACTGTAACTAAAAATGGGGACAAATGACATCTTCTCATACTTAGTATACACAATTTAAAAGTGATTGTGTGATAAACAATCCTTTTTATTATGTTATAATTTTTTTTATTACACTTAATTTTAATATGTTAAGTATCCCATATAAAAATCAATATATATGCGACATAAACGTCACTTTTTTTGCACCGCATAAATGTCTCATATATGGTTAACATATATACGGCACAAACGTGAGCATAAAGGGAAAAGTACAATATTAAGTTAAAACGTAAACAGTTACTGAAATTCTGCCGCTAGAATCGTGGAAGGTGCAATAACCCGACAAGCTGTGTTATGCAAATTCGAACGTGTTATGTACCATGATGCCTGCTAACCACTTCCTGTAAGCTGCTAAATCTACGGGATACATTGCGATATGTCGCAGTTTTTGCCCGCCATTTACTGGCTTAGACACTAATTCGCGGGCGAGATAAACTCGCTGTTTAACGTCACCGGCATGTGACGTCGCTTTTGGAATTGCATTATGACAAATAAATTCAGATACTTTCGCGGAATTTGCCCGGCGAAAGACTCGGCCAGCGCGAGATCGAGATTAGATTCGGAGGGAAAGCGTGCGCGCGCGTACGCCACCGAGGCCGGAAAGTTGGCGCTTTTATCTTCCACGACTGTGGAATCCAAATGTAAAGATGTGTGGATAAAAATTAGCAGAGAGATTGCCAAACCGACTTGCCGAGATAATACAATTTAATGATATTTCTTTACCATGTAAAAATTTATATATGCGATATAAATGCATGCCATATATGTCCTATGTGTGCCTCATATATGTTGCTTATTTACATGGTTAACATTTATGTGATATATAGGACATTTATGTGGTGCAAATCATATATGTGACGTAAGTTATATATATGCTAGATATATATCCCATATATATCCCTATATGTCGCATATATGTCCTATATATGTCCCATACATGTCGATTTTTACATTGTTTAACATTTATTTGTCATATATCTTAACATATATGCACCGAGAAAAATAAATAGCACATTTAGCAATAAATCCTGGAATACTGAACCTATACGTTCTTTGTATGTGTATCACTTATAATTTTTGGGAATTTTTTCTATACACATTGTATAGTATTCTATGTTTATAGAACTGTATGCATTACACATACTTAGTTTTGCCATAAATTATTACAGTTACACCTACAGAGTACGTATAGGTTCAATACCCCAGAATTTATTGATAAATATACTATTTCATTTTTCTCAGTGTGGTATGTTTATGCGGCGAAAATCATATATGTGACATAAATTATATATATACCAGATATATACCCCATATATATCCCTATATGTCGCATATACGTCCCATATATGTCCCATAAATGTCGATTTTTACGTTGTTTAACATTTATTTGTCATATATTTTAACATATATGGGATCATATTTGTCACATATATGTCACATATGTCTTGATTTTTACATGGTATAACATATATGTCCACATATATACCATATGTATATACATTAACATTTGTGCCACATATATGTTGATTGTTAAATGGGTCGCTTTCTTATCCCTCGCGTTGTCTCCGTCAATTTTCTACAAACTACAATACTTTCTCGCAACTACCATTCTTCGCCCGGGGAAAATTGTGAATGAACACTTCCGTGGGTACGTGCCGCGCCGAGAACTTGCCAACCACTCCACGCGGCGTCAATTTTTCAATTTTATTTCAAATCAAAATTCGATTCCCGTAAATGAAAATAGATAAGAAATTAATCAACGCTTTTAATCGCGTCGAGGGCACCGGGCAAACTTTCGCTTCAAATCGGACGAAACTTATAATGACATTTTACTTTTCACAAAAATTTCCAACAGCGCTTCGCAGATTTATTTTCTTCCGTGGCGCATTAGGAGCTTTTTCGCATTACGTCTGTTGCTCTCCACGTACTATTTCTCTGTAAAATCAGTCGAGATGGACAAACTTTGAAAACTACCACTTGACAATGGAGAGGACTAACAACAGCTCGACCTCGACGCCCGTGACAATTGAAAGTTTGACGAATAACAGTGAGCACTATTTAACTCTGCACTTTGATTACTGCTGGAAGAGTTTATTCGAACGAATTTGCAGAATATTAAATGCACACCGTGCACTGAGAGAAATATATGAGTATATTTTACTAAGTTTTTCGTAAAGTTGTGATATATTATCTTTCTTTTAAATAAATACTAATATTATTTCATATATTACGAATTTTTTATTATTAATTACCAAG
>JABFPN010003078.1:0-19393 GCA_022817305.1 Leptoteleia sp. ZL-2020
AAGTCGGAATTTAGGGTTCCTGAGAGTATTTTTTTATTTGAAGCAACTATAATTTATGTTTATTTTATAATGGCGAAAAGAAAAAGAAACGCGACAAAAACAATAAAGGGGGAAAAAATTAAGAAGTCAAGTAAAACGAAAGCGGCTACGAAGCAACAAAATAAAATAAATAAATATCTTGAAACTAATTTTCTTCAATTCAATAAGTATAATTAATAGTTAAAAATATTTGTATAACATTTACGGTATTTTATGTTCATTTTTATTTTATTAGAAGAAATTATTAAAAAAATATAAGTCGGTGGGTGCCACAATAGTCATACACAGTACTGTCGCTAACTTGACCTAACCTCTAACACACACACATGTCAAAGCAGTAGGGTGAATGAAGGGTTAAAATAATGAGTAACGTATCAAGCATCAAAGTAACTTCTCGCGTGAAAACGATAAAAAACAAAATGGGAAATGTTAAAATATATTTCCCCGTGTATATTATAAAATTTTAAACTAAATGCAGTAACATTTATGATGAAATTTAACACCACTCAGCAGCGTTGTGGAATTTCTGGCCCAACAACAATAGGTGCAATTTCGCGTGACAATTTTGCACTAAACATTTTCGTAAATAAATTTAACGCATTAATATAATTAAAATCATATTAAGTGAAATGAAATGAAAATAAGGTATTTAATACTGATATTTAATACAGGATATTATGATGAAAATAATGCGCATAAAGACGTAAAATGCTGGGCAATTGAAAAACTGTTCGGGTATATTTGGCTTGTTCGTTACTTTACGCAGATATTATCGGCAAATCGTTGCGAAGAATAATGAAAACATATAAAATTTGTTAAACTACCGTACGCACAGGAGGTGTGTTATTCCACGAATTTATTTATATTTCAAATATAAAAGAAAAAAAAATAGCAATCATTTGCGCGTTAGAAACTTACGACCGCAATAATTTTAATGAAAAAATAAAATTTTATTACTCTTTACGACGTCCCTTGAAATTCAATTTCAACTTATAATCACCTTAAAATATTAGTCCACGAAATGATGCTCCATCATTCATATTTAAAAAAGAAAATTTTTCACTTTCACGATACGTTTTTCGTGCTTTTGGCTTGAAATATTTCCGCCGAGATTATTATAAAACGTTGCATTTTGAAGTATTAAGCGGTATCCAAGTTTTATTGACTCCTCAAAACTATTTAACCAATTTATCCGAATTTCTGCGACGCAATCGACTCTTCAAACTGATGTCATTGTGTTATAAAAACGGGCACCGTTTGTTTGCATTTCATGCGAATTAAATATTAAATTGAGGGGGAAATAAAAGAAAAATAATAATAAAAATAAAAATAAAGAAAAAAAAAAATGAAGAAGACGTGGAACGACCGGACTTCACCTTCGACCTAACCAGTAAATTTCAAAGGCTATTAACTTTATCGGCCGTAGTAAGAAGCTCGTACTTTTATAAATTGTGCGCCACCCATTCTCGCGGGCTGCGGCCTCCTTGGTGGCGCAATTTACGAAAAAAGCTCGTCGCTCATTTTACTTGGTCGTACACCATGCGTTCCGCTAACGGTGCAGTTATGTTAAAGAAGAACAAAGAATATCGCAAACACTTGGCAGTATAACCCGCAGCGAGATCGGTGAAAATAATGCCGCAATGAAAAGGGACAAGACCGTGTTCACATTTATTAGCATGAATTTCTTTTTATATATATACACATTTCTAAAATTTTAGTCCGTTTTTAAACTAAATCAATCATGCTTTATTTACTAAATTGAACATTAATGTATTACGGTACTAAACCATGAAACGTTTTCAAAGTACAATGTTGTATACAAACTTTGCTTTTGTTTTGTATTTACATCCATCTTTATGTCCTTTGGATGTAAACAAACAATATTACTATTTTTATTTCATTAATTTGACCCTCCATACACGTACACAGTTCTTCTTTTTTTCTAATTTACTCAGTGTTAAAAACACTTCGTCCTTCAGTTACATTAATTTAATGCTTATTTTTGCGAAATTCATACCGCATACTAAAATCAATTATTCTTTCATTACCATTTTATTAAGTTCTCCAAAAAGAAAAGAAGATTTCAATTTAAAAATGACTCGCATGATTTTGAACACAAAATAAAAATATTAATGTTTACGACATACATGTTTGCACGTGACGCAACAAACAATACAAACTATCGCACAATTTCTTGTTTACATACATTTGACAGGCATTTCGCGCTGACGTTCAATGACTTTTCGTTTGAACGAAAGCAATCCATTAAAATTAACAGGAGGAAGGGTTGCCATAAAAATTGTTAGGGCTACGACAGGAGAAGACCGTTACCAGACAACGATTTCAGCGTTTGAAATTTGTATTCAACCCGGTGGTAATGAAAAGCCGCCGGCAGGGCCTGCAGAGGGCGCCGCCGTCGCCCGGGCATCTCATCGGCCGTTACGACTCAATCTATCTGAGAGGGTCACAACGTCAGATTCCCGTGATACGAACGAGACCACTTCAATGACTTTGGCTCCTCGCCGGAATCGAATCTTCGGAGCTGTGACTTACTGTCGAAAATGAAGCCCTCGACCCTTTCGAATCGCACTTTGGGTAAATGGTTTTGCTTTGGCGGGTAATTGCCACACTCGATCTCCAATCGTGAGGGGCAGGTGTCGGTAACCTGGCGAATCGCACCGCGTTCCCTTTCCTCTTACCGCCCTTCGTCGGCACGCTCTTGTTCTTGAAACATGATAAACAGTAATGCCCGCGAAAGCGATTTAGGAATCCGTACCTCACACCCCGCTCCAATGTGGCTTGCACCTAATCAAAATTAGATGGAATTTTACGATCGAAGAAATTTCATTGGGGTACGTAATCTTCCAATTTTATACAAGGGTGAAGAAAGGATGTTATTATAAAACGGGGTACCAGTAATTCAGTAGTTACGTTTGCAATCAGAGAAGAATGTTTTCTAAACTCTTTTTAAACTAATAATCGTGGCACGAGTGGCTTAAAGATTATTGAATCAAAGAATAAACAAACATGATGAAATATGGAAACAATTTCCTGTGGTGGAAAACACATTTTATGAATATACATTTCGTGTTAACACAGAGAAGGGCGGGATTTCGTCAAAACAACGAAAAGTACGCTGTAAACCGACGAAAATCCGAGAGTCTGGCTAACAGTACCGGGCCAGAATCGGGCCTGTACACTCAGAAAAATAAAACAGTTAATATTCCCATGGAAAATTGGATTCGAACCCCAAAAGATTGATGAACATTCTTATGATAAATTAATGAAAGAAATAGTATAATAAAGAATTTATTCCAGTAAATCCGTACACTGAGAAAAATGAAATAGTATATTTATCAATAAATTCTGGGGCATTGAACCTATATGTACTCTGTAGGTGTAACTGTAATAATTTATGGAAAAACTAAGTATATGTAATGCATACAGTTCTATAAACATAGAATACTATACAATGTGTATAGAAAAAAATCCCAAAAATTATAAGTGATACACATACAAAGAACGTATAGGTTCAGTATTCCAGGATTTATTGCTAAATATGCTATTTATTTTTCTCGGTGTAAAACTCCAATAAATTGATAGGAAAAAGTACCTGATTTTAGCATTTATGTCATGTTTTATTCTAAGTATGTTCATAATTTGTCTTTTAGGGTTGAAATTCAATTTTTTATGGTAAAATTAACTCTTTATTTTTCTGCGTGTAGAATCCCCTATAGGGAACGTTTCATTTTTCAATTACATCTAAAAATATAAATATAAGCAAACAAAATGTGTCTTCAATCCACGACCTACTCTGAAAAAAAAAAGATGCGTCTTCGTGTAACACGCATTGTTACAAACAATACTGCAGTGACAGAGGGAAATGTCTTACTTTCTCGTCGCGGCAAATATTCCGGACGGAGGGAAATTTTCATAGAAATTTTGTCGCGGAGTGGGAAAAAGAGCGTTTATTGACGGTCGAAAAGTTTGACAGGTTGGATTAACCTTTGACGCGGCGCGTCAATATTTACTTTTTTCTTCAGACGGTTCTTCGGCAGTGGCGAGACAGAACTAACGTAGTCGACGATCCTACGAGACGTAGTGCCTCGATCCTTCCAAAGGTCGTAAATGGCCGTGACGACAAGCGGCACAATGGTTGACCGCTGCTCGTCGCGACTTCTCCTTCTCTTTCCGTTCATTCTCGCCATTTCGAGCGGCCGGGGCGACAAATCAACCGTGGAAAAGCCCCGCGAACGTGGGTCGTTGACAAAAAAAAAAAATACTAAAAATTTATAGCACGGTCATAACGCGTGACGGTTTATCGAAATATGCTGGCGCGCTTTTCTTACTTTTGTTTCGCCGTCTCTTTTCCCCGCTTCATTTGTTATTCGGCTATGGTCACGGGGCTTTTTCGAATTAGGTGAAAATGATCCGTGAACAAAAATTTATACAGGCCCAAGTAGAAATTTAGCATGGATGGGACATATGTGGCCCTGATTCGTTTTCCACGTTTCCAAATCAGGTGCCAATTTGGTATCCAAATAGGGAAATTTTTCATAGAAATTTCATCATTTCGTAACGCTCGGTATGTATAAGAGCCCAATTAGGAACCAAATTGGAACCAAAAATTAATAAAAATTTCTAACATTTTTGGTAAACAGAGAAATTTTTTTTTATATTTTAATAATTAGCATTCACAGAACGCGTCTACTTTTATTCGCCCAACAAATTTTGCTTAGAAAAATTCGTCGCCGTAGAGAATTAGGCTGCCGCGACGCTCATAAGATCGAACTAACCAGAGCCCATTTCAATCATAAATGCCTTTAACGCTGTTATCCTGATTAGGTCCTGAAATGCTATCCACACTTATACTATTTATTATATAATATAAATATAAATTTGGAATATCTGATAAGGCCCTGAATCATTTTGTTGTATTAATCAAAAATAGAAACCTGATGGGTACCTGACGAATGCCGAACGTTACGTTCTATATCAGTGCCCCATTTCTTTACCTTGCTTGGGCCAGCTTTGGACGCCATATTACGTGTTCAAAAACAGTGTACCTGCTTAGTCCCTTATAGGGCTTAAATCAGGAAACCGTCGTTCAGGTAATCCACCTTTCAGCCTTATTGGGGGGCCCTACATGTGATAGGGCATACCAGATTTCATTTCTACTAGAGGGTTGCTATATATGCAGGCATATAATGTTTACTCTAGCCAAATAGGCGGCATACATGTAGCCATATATGTCACATATATGCTGACATATATGTCACCTTATTATGAATCTAAACCAGACAGATATGACGCCACTCCGGCGTAACCGAGTAATCTTTGGCGCACGCGAAATTTCGCAATCGGCACGCGACCGCGGTGCGTCGTGTCGAGTATCGCGCGGTAAGCCCCGCGAGCGCCTTGTTTATAACGAGGCGTTAACCCCGACCGGATATCTTTGCCGAGACAAATCACTTCCGCTGCTTAGCGCGCGGCTATTTGCTTTTGCCCCCCGAGCGAAACGCAATTCGTTACGCGTTATCAATGTTTGGTCAGATAAAAGTTATCTCCCTTTTCGTACCGTATAATTCAGTTTGAGCTACACTTCGAAAATAAGCTTATCGCGGGAATTTTCATTAAAAGTGGCCGCCGTTTAAAAGTATGGTCGTATAATGCATTGCCGTCACCTCCCCTGGATTAGCATCAAGTAACGATAACTTTGTCGCGATAAATAATTACCCTGGTCATACCATTCTTTTTTTTTTTTTTTTTTGTCCGGCGTATTGGAATGTTAAACGGGCACGTGGTTTGTTCAAAAGATGGCGCCGGAAAATCAACACATTAACAAAAAATTCTTCCTATATCCAATATGACTTTTTTTTTAGATTTTAGTCGCCAACTTCAGACAAGTTATGTGTATATGTTTTATGTATTGAACAAGCATAAATTGTATATGCAAAGTATTGCAAATTATCATAACCATTCAGGGAATGGAATCCCGTACAAATGAAAATAAAATATAAAATAATATAAAAAATAATGTATATAAGGTGTCAAAGTATAACACACTTTGTACACACAATTCGTACAGGTTCGATAAATAAATATATACGTATATTTTTTATGCTTCTTTGCCCTCTCAAGACATACGAAAAATATTGTACGCATCACGGACCAATGTTTTTCCACACGGAAAATAGCGCCCTTGGTAAATGTCAGCGTATAAAATTTTTGCATCATTAAACGGAAGATTGTTTTCTTTTTTCTTTCCTTTTTTTTTCTTATCATAGTGTTGACAGATAAATTATATACGTAGAACATTTTATAATTTCTGAATCGTTGAGTTTCAACATTTAAAACTTCACACATTTCTTCTCTGCGTTCATCAATTTTATTCCCGAATTCAAATGGAGTTTTTGCCTTTATTTAATTCAACGTTTAGACTGAACGAGAAAAATACAAATTTAAATGAAAAAGTCTATTAGACTGGCATTATACTTGCAGGATATCAGAATTGATTTGTCACATCAGTAAAATTTGTAAAACGTTACAATTAAAACTTTGAAATGAGTTTATTAGAAATAATACTCTGCGCGTTAAATAAAACATTAACAATTGTAAAAATAATTTACAAAATTTTTATAAAATATAATTTTTTAAACTAATCAAAATAATTCTTTAATTAATGGATTGTTATATGTAAGAAATATATTTTCATTTGAAATGACTGTATGTTAGCAGGTTACAATTCGACGACTTCCTAGTAAAAATGAAACATATATTTATGTAAATAAATAAATAAATAAATAAATATATGTTTTAACAATATCATATATGGCCATATGTGCGTATATATGGTTGATGTATGGTAATAATTGGTTTCAATATAAGGAAATTATTGAAACCATGCATGGCTAGAATATTATATTAATTATTGCCATATATTGACCATGTCTATCCATGTTTGGCCAGATATGAATTAAGAAAAAAACATATACTGTCATATATGGATTAAAAAAAAAACATGTCCACATATGTTTGATTTTTACTAGGTCTTAACATTCAGAAGTCAATGTAACCACATAGTAACCTATCAAATAATAATAATAATAAATTCGACAAAAAAGAGAATTCAGTTTACTAAAACTAGACATGCATGGTTTTCAAGTTACAATACACTCTTTCCTCCGCGCAGTACACTCTTTTTCACTTTTTCATTCCCTTCTTTGCCTTCAATTTTTATATTTGTACTTCCTCCGTCCTTTTTTTTCCCCCATTTTTCAGCAAAACTTTGTACTACGCAATTACGTATCTCAATTTCACCCGACACATTTTGTTACCGGCCAGCGCTGATTCCGCATTGTGAATTGGTACTTTATCGTTTAATATCCTGGGTGTGTATGTATAATGAAGTTATACAAGTGCCACGTTACATCCACCCCCACCACCCACAAATGTATCGTCATTTCAGCACTCCGCGGCCAAGCCAAAAAGAAGACAAAAAGCAACGAGAAAAAAAAGCACTATTCAAACTTACGATTCATTAATGAGACAAGTTACGCGTCGGAGTAAAAAAAAAAAGGGCGAGCGCGTGGAAACCGAAATGATTATAATTCACGTTAATGCCGCTGTAATTGTATTTTGGTGCGCGACAAACAAAGGACAGAGAGATGACGATAAAATAAAGTTGTCGCAGTTTGCGTTGCCGAGTTTTGTCTGCGCAGCGGCGTTTGAGACTCGACCCGTGTCATTTTATGCGTTGCATATCTTTGCCCCAAGACTTAAGTTTCGAATAACATTAATCAACGAAAATTATTTAGCTGGCACTGTTCAAACGACCCGCCGCGCAATAAATCTTTGTTAAATGAGACGCGCGCGACATTTCAAAAAGCTACGTCACATTTGTGATAAGGAACTTTTGCTTATCAACTGTTTCTGTCAAACCTTTTGGAAGGATCGACAAACTTTTACTGTCTTGTACACTGCCGCATGGACAAAAAAAAAAAGAAGGAAATATTGTGAGAACCATACTTATATTGTTGTCGTATTATGATTAATATTCCTTCTTCCTTCTAAACGATATTTCTTCCGAAACGAATATAAACTCATTTTATTATACATATGTAAGAAACAAATTTCATTTAAATAAACTAAATTCTTATCGTTTTTTTTTTCTCCCACAGCGTTAAATACTTTTAAGAATATATCCAAGTGGGAATTTTCATACGGCCCAATACTGGCACAGTACGGACGCCAGGGTTGCCGATACGGGCGTCTATAGTGACTCAGTACCGACACCTGTATTGGCCCTGTATAGGAGTAATAACACCGGCAGGTCTACGGTCCAGTGGTCAATCACTACACATTCAGTACTAGCTTACTACTCATTCGGTACTGGCTCAGTACTGTTTTAATAATGATTCGGTAGTGTTTTATTTGAATATAAAAAAATTATAATTATTTCCAAGTTGTGTATTTGTATTAATATACACAGTTAAATAACTTTTAATTAAGTTAAGTCTATTTTCAAGTTATTTATTGAGGGAAAATTTTTTTGTACCATCCTGGATTTGAACTTGAGACCTCAACGTGTTAGCCTGATGTTCTGTCGCTGCGCCATCAGTCCTTAGTTGCAATGCTATAATCTTTAACGCATAAGTATAATAGATCAATGCTGGCACTCTTTGCATACCAGTACCATGCTAGTATTCAACAAAGAGATAAAGTTTACTAGCATAAATCCGTTTGCCCACTGGTGTCAGTACTGGTTCTGCATTGTTTGTCTACTGGCACCATTTGTATACCAGTACATCATCTGTATTGAACCAGTATAGATAAAGTGGTTCGTTTGCAGACAAGTACTAGGCAATTGTGGACGGAGTACTGGTTCGACAGTTAAGTCAGTGCTGGCTTAGATCAGTTTGTCCACTGGTGCCAGTAGAGATACAGTACGGAATCAGTACTGGTCCATACGTGCTTTGCCGTTATACTGCTGTCATTGCTATGCCAGTATCGAGCCAGTTATCAGCCAGTTATCAATAATGGTGGTTTCCACCTGGGTATTAAATAAAAAAAAATAAAATTTTTACGTGCGATAAGTAGATTCCCGTAACGTGGAATATTTCTTTTAAAGTGAGCGCGGCGTACACCTCGGCCGTGTAGACACGCTTCAATTAAATATCGCCAAAGTAGCGGGGTTCAAATCCAAAAGGCTCGCGTAAAAAAAAAAAAAAAAAAAAACAACTTCATTCGACTTTATATGGAACGCGCGCGCTCGCGTTTTTACAATGATTATGTATACACGCCGGTATTTTGGGGCAGAGAATGGCTGAATATAACGAAGGCAAGTTCAATACTGGAATTTGAATGCGCCCCCCCTCCCCCCTCCCCGCCGCCCCGGGTATATGTAGTACACCTCTGAGTACTACCGGAAACTGCAATCCAGCGATGATGCTCCGGAATGTTGGCAATTTGCGCAACGCGCCACTCCCGCGGCATTCTGGCATATTACCGGCCAGTCGGTAAGATAAGCCGTTTTGTCTTTATCGGGAGCTTTAACAATTTGTCGGCCGCGAAATTTAAAAAAAAAAACTCCCGTCAAGTTTGTTTATTTATTTGCGCCCGCGCGCCATCGGCATTCTTAATGCACACACTTATTCGCATATTCCGTCCGCGAAATCGCATCGCGCGCAATTGTGTACGTTTTTGCGCTTTACTTTCGTACCGGCGGCGCGCCGTTATTAAACATCGAGTTATTTCGCAAAAAAGCCCGCTCCCTTTCTTTTCCAACTCGAGATTAAACTACTTATTTTTGAACGCTATGGTAAACAGTTCAGCTCGTTTATTAACTCAAACCTTTCAGTTATATACATACAAATCAAATTAAAAAAAAAAACAAAAACAAAAACAAAACGAAACGAAAGAAAACAAAGTTGTTACAAAATATTTACTTCTTTCGCCTCGCGAAATAGAATTTATTATACTGGTTCGACGAAGCGCGAGAGTGGAACGACATTTTAAACAGATGCAATTACGTAATTTAATTCAACAGTTTCTTTTTTTTTTTTTTCCTTTTTTTAAAGGAATAAAATCGGAATATTTACAGCAAAAGTTGTTTGCTCTCCGGAGGTTTACTCTTGACTTTGCTTTGCAATTTACTTTTGTTGGCGTCATCTAATTAAATTTTTACATATACTTTATTATTGCGTTTGAATATAATAAACTGTTCCCCTTTAAAGGGAATATTTAATCCCCGCCCCACTTCCCCAATGTAGAATTTAACTGTATGTCGTCCTGATTCGTTTTCCACGTGTCCAAATCAGGGAACCACCGGCTGAATTTAAGGGTGATTTTCACAGCAATTTGTGACGGTTAAAAAATATTAACTCTGCGCACATTTAAATATACATTGAAAGCAACGTATTGTTAAATAAACAAATAAATATATAAATGTACAATACATAAATACGTAAATGCCATCGTACATGTTCCGTTTCAGTAAAACATCTTATATACAAGTCACACATTGGTATGTACACATACGAGCAATCCCGTGTGTGACAATTCTTCACGCGGAATACTCGTGTCATGAAAATTACAATGTCGCTCGTGCAAACACGATTGCCAGTAGCTGGGAAAAAATACATCGGTCGAGAGCAAACGGAATTCGTTACGTAACATTCTTGTTTACCTGTAAGGTTCTTCTCCCCATCGACCGAAGGAACTCGTTTGAAAAATCGCAGACGCTTCCTCCGCGCGGAAAGCGCATCCCCCTTTTTCCCACGGGATGTGTTTTTAAGGACACGAAATCATGTTTGTTTAAACAAAATCGCTTTTCATCCGTCCGTTTGACGTGTGCGCTGATATGATTTTGATGCCGACAAAAAAGAAAAAAACAACAAGAAAAAAAGATGGAAGAAAGTCTCTGCGTAGCGCAGGTAACGGGCGCGCTAATATTTAGATTTGGAGATGTTTGCGTTTTTGGTTCGCAGCCCCGGGATCCTCGATCGCCTTCGGGCGGGTAAGTCGCCGGAGAATTTATTGGACTCGAATCGATCCGATGGCGTGAATGCCGACTTTGGCCACCGACACCGAACCAAAACCCAGAGGCAGTCCGGAACCCCACCCCCACCCCCCCCCCACCCCGTCCCATACGTCACAAAATCGATTCGACGTTATCAATTCCAGATGCAGATAAGCCTGGACGTACACAGTCGACTGCCTATTTACTACTATCGTTGACCCTAACCCGAGCCTTGCGCGTCTTGTTGAGAGTGCGAGAAGGTCAAGTCCCGGCGCGATTCGGCTTTTACAACCGAAACCCTAGTAGAAATGAAATCGGGCATGCCCTATCACATACAGAACACCAGTGAGGCTGAAACGTGGAATACCTGAACAACGGTTTCCTGATTTGAGCCCTATAAGGGACTTACCAGGGCACTGCATTTGAACACGTAATATGGCGTCCAAAGCTGGCCCAAACAAGGACAATTAACTAATCGGGCACCGGTAGAGAATGTAACGCTCGGCATCGGTCAGGCACCCATCAGGTTTCCATTTTTGATTAGTACAACAAATGGTTACTGATTAGAGCCTTACCAGATATTCCAAATTTAGCCACAATGGAATAAATGTAGAAACCATTTCAGGACCATATCAGGATAACAGAGTTAAAGTCATTTTTGATTGAAATGGGCTCTGATTAGTTGAATCTTACGAGTGTCGCGGTAGCGTAATGGTCAAGGTGTCAGGACACTTCAATAGGTGCGGTGTTCGATTCTCTACGACGGCGAATTTTTCTAAGCAAAATTGGTTCCAATTTTTGATATCAAATCGGTCCCTGATTTGGAAACGTGGAAAACGTATCAGGGCCACAACTAGTTCCACGCTAGATTTCTACTTGGGAAACGAGGCTTTCCACATTTAGCTTTAATTTAACGCCATTACTGCGGGATAAGCATTTCGTTGTCGTATTTCACAACAAACAATTGTGAGTGCTCTGTTGACTTATATACCCTATGTAAGTGGAACTTCTTCGGGCTTCAGTGCGTGGCAAGGAACCCTAGTACCCCTCCCTCCTTAGAATTGCGATAATGCTAATCCGTAAAGTACAAAGCCTGACTTTTTAAATAACCTATCGTATCGGTCACAGATGCAGCTTTGTGATACTGTTAAAGGTCCGGCGATTGACCCGAGTCGTATAAAAGTTTTAGTACAAATGGACATTTGAACTTTTTTTTTTTCTTGAAAGAATATCACGCTCTCTCGGCCATTCACCGCATCGAACTGAGGAGACATCTCAATCCGGATGCTATATAAGTTACAACTTCCGGAAAATTGTTCAAGATCGGGTCGCATGTTGTACAAGTGGAAATTTTTCTACAAGTTGAAATTCCACCGTCTATTTGTACAACCGTGATTACTCGTGTACATTCGATTGTCATTGCAATTAATGTTTCAATTTTTCATTTTATTGCGAGGAAATGTATAAAAGTCGTAACAGTATTGTTGTTTAACATTACGCTAAAAGAAAAAGAATATTAACTTTTACAGCCTTGACTATAAGAGGATAGAATCATTGGGAATCTTTATATAAATTACAAGCAAAATATAAAAGCATGACATTCTGAAAAAAAATGTTACTACACATTATTATAAAGTGTCGTAGTATTCTTTTTATTTTTATTTCATTTCCCGTTAAGATTTTTTATGTTTTCATTATTTTAGCGAATATAGCCACATTTTAATAGCCTTTTTCTGCCTGCCCCGACTGGACAACATATTCAAGTTATTTTTCAAGCGGTCTAATTTGATAATATCGTTAAATTTGATTGTTGCGATGACTGTCGAAAATAGTGCAACGGTAATTCACTATTTTTGCTTTATAAACAGAATTTACCGCTACACACGCAAACGTTAAATTATTTCGAGTTGTAAAAAAAAATTAATGCACAGAGCGTACAAAAAGCAGTTTCGCTACATCAATTAAAATTTGTGTTCGCGGGTTAAAATTTATTTGCCTGCTGAACTGAAATACTTAGGAAGTACTGTAATGAAAAAACAAATTAATTTTTAAATTTTATAAGTTATTTTATATTTTTATGTTGCATTAAGAAAAATTTGACAGAAAAAATTACTATGTTTAACTGTATTGCAGATATATATCTGTCTTTCAATAAAAATTACTCTTTTTTAAACGGAAAAACTTCTGTTTCATTATTGTATAATTTCTTCTGCCATATTTTTTCTCAGTGTTCGCATAAAAGCTTGAGAAAAAAAGAGGATCAAAAAATGAAAATTAGTACATTTTGCAAAAATTACTTTTCTGAATAATATTTTTTGAACAAAAAAAAAAAAAAAAAAAAAGGTGTTGAACAATTGCCACGGATTAAGTTTACCGGAGACCGAACTGAGCAAACAATCTGAATTTGAATCGAAATCACAACATATCCAAATTATATTAGAGTCAGCCTTTCGAACACGTCGTACCTCGGCAATCAATTCAGCCTCGCGTAATCAGATTTTCATGAACTTATTCAAAACTTAATAGTTCACGACGACTGATTTGACGAAAAATGTGCTTAACGAATCGTGCGAACGCGCGCATTACGGATTCTTCCGTTCAATCTGGCGTGGCTTAGCATCTACCGTCCATTCAGCGAAAACCCGGCATACGGCGTGCCATAAACGCGGTAGGAAAGTTTCAAGTCGCGAGGCTTAATTGTTTGCTGGCGGATTGTTGTTAGTTAAAGTGGAAAGTTGCAATAATTCAAGCGCGCACGTCAAGTGCACACCAGTTCTAATGAGCATTAAGAAACTAATACCATTGAAAACTCCTTGCGGGTAGGGAGGGGGGGGGGCATTTACGAATTCCGCATGGCAAAATTTCACATCGACAAATTTCGTATTGTAAAATTTCACATAGACAAACTTCGTATCGTGAAATTTCGCACGGCAAAATTTCACTTCGATGAATTTTGTACAATAAAGTTGTACACACCACAAAGTTTTCTATCTGATATATACGTTAGGATGTGAGACGTATATTTCGAGGACCTCAAAAAATATATGCAGCCCATTTTTTATATTGATAACTAGTTCATAACTGGCTCGATACTGGCACAGCACTTGCAGCCGTATTACGACAGAGCACGTATGGACCAGTACTGATTCCGTACTGTATCTCTACTGGCACCAGTGGACAAACAGATTTAAGCCAGTACTAACGTAACTATCGAACCAGTACTCCGCCGACAATTGCCCAGTACTTGTCTACAAACGAACCACTTTAACTATTTATCCAGTACTGGTTCAATTCAAGCGCCAGCATTGATCTCTTATACTTATGTGTTAAAGATTATAGCATTGCAACTAAGGATTGATGGCGCAGGGAATGAACATCAGGCTAACACGTTGGAGTCTCAAGTTCAAATCTAGGATGGTACAAATTTTCCTTCAATAAATAACTTGAAAGTAGACTTAACTTAACTAAAAATTATTTAACTGTGTATATTAAACAAATACACAAGTTAAAAATAAATATAATTTTTTTATATTCAAATATAACACTACCGAATTGCGACTGGTTCCTTGAAATCTGATAGGCTGGGTGTAGCTTCCACGAGGTAAATTTTTTCATGGGCGTAGACACACCATATATCTTAAAAAATCTTGGAATTATAAAAATTTAATCTCCGCTCTGGAAATGTACTTCGTTTAAGGTTTATAAAACGAATCGTCGAACAGAGTGAGTGGGTGATCTATATAAATTTCGCATTATTAAAGCAGCAAAGCTCTATGGATTCATGGAGCATTATTGAATCCATACGTCTTTTGAATTACTGCGCCGTCCTTTATGGAAGTGGGAAAGAAATGAAGTGAAACAGTCGTTCGCGCCGCGCTCTTCTATTTGTTTAGATTATACCCTTTTTTTTTCTTTTCTTTTTTCTTTTGCACGTCCCAGTCATAAACTGAGAATAATAATCATAACACATTGGGGTAATCGTTCCGACAAATTAATGATTAATGCGTCGTATCATTTCGAACAAAATGATTGATGCCTCAACATAAATTATCTTGTTAATCACATAAATTCCGTTTTGTTCGTACTCAACAATGTTTACGCTGAATGCAAAGTCCATTGCAGTAATGCGTTTTCGTATTATCCAAACAGTATAATATTTTGAACAAATTTCCTGCAGTGACATTTATGACGTTAGTTTTGTTATAATAAATATAAAAGGTTTCGTGTAATAACTTCTTGCTAAATATTATCAGGAGGATCAATAAAGGGAGGAAAAGCAATAAAATCAAACGTTAAAGTAGCACTCTTAAATGCTGTTCTTTTAACAAACTCTAAACAAACGAATAAATAATAGAGCCGAGGAACGAAACAACTTTACATTTGAGCACATAAAGGAAAACAATGTTTGTAAATATTTGGATGGTCAAATTAATGAAATGAAAACAGCAAAATTGTTTATATCCATCGAGAGGATAAACAAAAGTGTATGTAATCACAAAGCAAAAAGAAACCCGAATAAAAATTGAAACCTGACTGAAATATAGTCCTGGCCGGACGTCCAAGTCTCACGATCGGGACCCGACCAGGCACCCCGATAAAATTAATTAAATGGGACCGATATCAATACCCGGCGTTAAAAAATATATATAAAGCAAATAAAGGAAACGACATCACTGGTTGGACGTATGATAAAACTGAGAATTTATCTTGAGAATAATCATTGACTTATAAAGCATTGTTTAAGCAGTGAACAGACGGTGGATTCTAATATATGACAAATATTCGGACACTTTAATTTTGAAGATCTATCGGGGAGCTTTAAATTTTGCACCTAATGTCATTACCCCGGCGGTAACAATTTGATATGAGAAACCGCGCCATTGTCCCAGCTGTTTGACCGAGTCCAAGCTCGCATCAAATAGCTCTTGCAAATGTATTCCCATCTGTATACACCAATAGATCGCAAAGTTTTCGCGCAAAGGTGTCGGATTTAACACCATCGCCAAAAGTAGGACGTGGGATTTAACGTGGGACTTAAAAAAAAACTTTACTTTTTATTTTCTATACTGTCAATATTCTACTTTAATATACTCCACTATAAAATGTAACATCCTCTGAACATGCACTGACAGAAATTTGTGACGGGCACAAGGGTATACACTGAAAAAAAAAGTTATAATAAAAATTACTATACCTCCTGAAGTTAAAGGGACATCTTCTATGATGTTTATACAATTACCATACCAATATAATAATATTCTTTACATGGTATAATAAAATTTTTTATACACTGAGAGAAAAATTTGTGTAAAAATTGTAATCTTTTTTTTGTAATTGGAGGACATGTTGGATAAAGCCAAAAAGTTACAATCGAAAATTATAAAATGTGCTCACAAAACACGTAAATATTATGATTTTTCACTTTATTTCTACAAATGTTTGAATACATTGTACAATTTTTTATTGTACTTTTCCCAACCTTGTCCATCATGTCCTCAAATTACAACGGAAAATTACAATTTTTACACAAATTTTTCTCTCATTGTACGATCTTGCAAAGCTGCCACGATCTATGATTATGCTGAATATAAAATTTTACTGCATTGGTATGGTAAAATAGCAAACACTAGATAAAATCCTTCAAACGCCAGAAGGTATGGTAATTTTAAATACAACTTTTTTCTCAGTGTACCTGCCTAATTTAGGTATATATTGCACTGCTTAAAAAAACGACAGGTATGTGTATACTCCTATATACGTAAAGTGTGGACATTTATTTAAACATTGAATTTATTAAATGTATCAAAATACAGTGGAATCGACTAATCCCGTGGCACGCGAAGGAGGAATATCTCCATTTTCGTTCCCATTCAATAACGACTTAAATTTTCACTTAAACGGGGACGCGGATAAAAAAAAAAAAGGAAATAAAGGCGTTGAAGCCGGCGCCTTAAATTGATCATAATTTCCCGGAGAAAAGAGCCTTGTTATTTCAAAAGGGTATCCCCTTTTCGTCGGCTCGAAAACAGCGTTAAAATGACTGGATTATAAAAGGAGAACGGGAATAAATAGTGGCAAAACGTGGGGAAAGGAGGGAAGTGGGGTTGGGGGGGGGGTTGGACTCGGCGTTACCTCGGGACCGGAGAGCGGTATTCAATCAAATTCGATTTATATTAAAGACCGGGCGTGACGGAAAATCACTGGCGACGGGAAGGATCGCGGCGCCCGGGGGCTGAGGGGACTCCTCCCGGCGAATTTTCCGACGCACAAAAGGAAGCCGGGAAAAGAAAATGGCGACTGATTGAGAAAGAGCGCGAGACAGGAAACGAGGGAAATTAAATCTACTATTCCGTGCTCACGGCAACCCTCATTACGGTGGCAAAGCGTAAAAATCTCGTCGAGAAAAGGCGGCATTCTTTCGTGAAACGGGCGAGCAGGATATCCGTAAAGCTTCCGGTCCGTGGAAGCCGCGCGCGCCCGGCCTCGCGAAAATCTTTTCTCGCCTGGAAACACAAGCGCGCCAACTAGGGAAGACGGCAAAGTTTCAAGCGCGCGCGCGCGCAACCGAATGAGTTATCCCGGGCCGCTCGTTCGTTCCGATTTAAACGATAATTTCGCCGGCCATATGCGAGACAAAATATATAATCGCCTGGTTGCCACGAGTTGTTCGCACCGCTATTATAAGCGACGGGTTAGGGTGGGGGGGGGGCATTGAAGCAATTTTTAATCCAATTTACGTGCCAATCTTTCTGCAAATAAATGCGCCGTAATCTCGAGAAGATTTTTACTCTAGTGCTTGGCTTTAATTTATAATAATTTCTTTTTTTTTTTTTATGAAACTATGAAATGAAAGTAATTTTTCATGCGTTTATACTGAGAAAAAGAGTTATATTTAGGATCATTGCTGTTTTAAACTTTGAAATTATATCAGCCAAGAAGGAATAGTATATTACTCAACTAGGAAAAAGTTGGTTTTAAGTTGGTAAGTCAAACCAAAGGCGAAGGGTTGCCAACCTAAAACCACTGTTGTTCGAGTTGAGTACGATATTTTATTCACCGTTAAAGTGAAATACGTTGGTAACCCTGCAGGCTACCAATACATCTGTTTTTATGCTGAATAAAAAATATTAATTTTTAATAAAAAGTTTTCTGGTTTGACATCATGCAATCAGTATTTAAATGTCGTTTCAAGGAAGTTGTAAAATGTTAAGATTAAAATTCTGAAACAAATATGCTTTTAAATAAACAAAATATAATCTCTTATATGGACATATATGTTTCTCTTTAATCCATATATGCTTATATGGATTACGGAAAAACATATATGTCCATGTATGAATTTGTAATTCCCTTACATAAAATTGTTAAAACATATATACGGAGAGAAAAGAATATTAAACATTAAGAAACCAGGGATTACAAATTATAATAAACTGAATTCTAATTTTTGACAAACATTTTATTTTATGTTTTGTCCGTTTGATGTCGCTATATTCATCAGTCTCGCTAATCTATTGCCTATATCGATCATAAACCAATTATTAAACAATTTACTAAAATTTAATAAAGAGATTATTAAATTGTACGAAACTGCATTGAATTACTATTTTTAATAAACTAATTTAATAAATTTTAATCAATGAGTTTTCCATATAATGATATTCTGTAAGTATATTGCAAAAGTACACTCACAAAACAGTCTATTAAAGATTAATAGAATATTCTTATATTAAATAGGATTTCCATTCATTATATGGACAAAGCGAAATTCTATTTATAATAAGAATAAATTATTCTTCGAAAACACATATTTATATAAATAGTTATTTCCATTTACATTAAATGGATTTGTTTTAGAGAAAAGAATAAAATAGTTTTAATTTAAGAATATTCAACAGATGATAACTGAATATTCTTATTTTTAATAGATTTTCTGTTATTTTTAATAAGAACATTTTCTTGGTACAGGTTTCTTAACGCAAGCATATTTTTTCTCTGAAGTGTAGTATACTTTTCATTAAAAATTGATCCTCTCAGTGTAGGAACCATATATGTTTCATGTTTACTAGGGCCACTATAAAAAGAAATAAACAACAAATATTACACTATAAACATTTGTTTATTCAGAGTACACTCACAAAACTGTCTATTTATGAGTAACAGAATCTTCTTATGTTGAATAGACATTCTATTTAATATTAGTAAAAATCCTTAATGTAAGAATAATTCCCCTTATGATAAATAGATTCTATTTAATGTAAATATAAATCCATCTGCATTTTTATCAGTGTAAACATTGGCATAAATGCCATTCAGCCTTTGCCAAATTATAAA
>JABFPN010003079.1:0-19385 GCA_022817305.1 Leptoteleia sp. ZL-2020
GTCCCCCCCCCCCCCCTCCTTTTTTCTCTCATGATTACTAGCATCGCCGGGGAATCGCGTTATTTGTCTCATAAACACTCAGAAAAATATGCGTTAGTTAAATAACTAATCTAAATTTGAACTAAATTCCCTTTTCTAGTAATAATAATCGAGATTGAGGTCAAATTAATTACTATTATAAGCAATTTAACCATATAATTAATATAAGATTAAAACTAAGATAATATGTTAAGATAATATTTCAATATGGGATTATCACAAACACTGAGAAGAATTAGTTGAAACAACCAACCTAAATTGAACCTGAAAATCTTTTCTTATTAATAACAACCGAGCTTTACTTTAAATTAATCATTATTATAAGCAATCTAACCATATAATTAATATAGGATTAAGATTAAAATGTTATAGGATAAGATAATCGTACAGTTAATTTTAGTTGCATCAACTATTTTACGTCGATTCTTCTCTTTTATACAATTATACAAACTTTGGTATATTTACTCAGAAAAAAAAAAAGTTAACTATCACCAATTACTTATAAGGTTTAATTTTGGATATAAAATTTACCTATCGTTCAACATCAAACTTCAACCTACATATAAAATATATAACTAGAAATTTGCAAAACGATTCCAATCAAATTTCATCTACCATCATTAAAGGAACCCCAACACCAGGATCGTTAAACCTTCGAAGAAGACAAATTTGCGACAAAGAGTCCATTCTTCGACTTTTTTTTTCTCGTACTGAAACAAAAAAAAAGTCACCCGGGGTAGAAGCGGACGTTGAAAATTCACCATCCATCTTCGGGCGTTCAACAATAAACCACCTTAACGATCCCGGTGTCGCAAGCGGCTTAGATTTTCGTCGAATCATCCCCCCCCTCCCCCTACCCCCGGCCAACCTTGACCGAATCCAGCGTATTTACGGCGTCATTTTTGTCACGAGCCGCGTTAAATCTCGGCTATGTGAAATCCTGGGGAGTCGAAGGGGGGGAAGGGGACAAAAGCTGGATACGCGGAGTATCACCTGGACGGGGCCAGGGTCATTTTAATCGTAGGTGGCGTGAAGATTGAACGGAGCTATGAGAAGTCGCTGCGCGTGGCGCGCACCTGGCGAATTTCGGCTTTGTCGTCCGTGGCTCCTTTGTCGGCTCGAACAGAAGACGCCACGCGACCGCCTCGATCGGGACGCGCCTATAATTTATACGAAAGCCCTTGCGTCTTCCGCGCGATCGAAGGTACCCGCGCGCGCGACAAAAGGCACCCCGGCAAGGTTGGATCCATAAACAGTTGCGATTCGCATGGCGCGCCGGGTCCAGGAAGATAGCCAACGTTGCTCGGAAAGCGACGGTCATAAAATTTGGATATCTTCGAGGCCCGACCGGGAGCACGACTCGGGCGATTGTTTTGCTCGGCTGAAAGGCCCGGTGATTTATGGAATTGGCGTAATATGGAATGAAAATGGAAATGAGCGCCCCGTACGGCTGCATTCGAAGGAACGACTTCTGGGAAATTTTGCACGGGAATTCGATTTAACCGATGGATTAATGTAAATCATGGTTTTGGGCCTGGAAAAAAGTGTCGCGGTAGCGTCACTGGCCGAGGTTCGGGGAAGCCGTGGCGAATTCTTTACGAATCGGTGGCAAATGAAAAATAAAATATGGAGCTGACGAAGGAAACGTTTTTAACATTGAACGTGTTAAAAAACAATGTTTGTAAATATTTGGGAGGTCGAATTAATGGAAGAAAAACAATAATATTGTTTATTTACATCCAAAGGACATAAGAATGGATGTAAATAGAAAACAAAAGCAAAGTTTATTTACGTTTTGTCCCAGTTTAATAATGCAAGGTTTTTAAAGTCATCGTGTATGAAAAGTAACAATAATTTGGGGATAGTTTTCTTTTATATTTGGCAATTAATACTTATAATTGTAAGATTGTAAATTAGATTTAATTGATGATGATAATAAACTGAAAATATATTCCAAACTTCATGGAATTGGACGTTCAGTGGCTCGACGTTTCTGCGAAAGTTTCGAAACAGCGGAATGATAAAGATAAAACAAAGTGCATCTTTCGTAAGTGAACATTTTAAGCGCGAAAATAATTACACGCAAATTGAACGGCTTAAATAATGCCGAGACCCGAAACGAAATTCCATTTGAAGTTCGCGAAACATCTATGTAATTCGCAAAGAAGTGGAATTTTTTTAACCATAAATGACGGAAGCTTTTTGCTTTTTATTTTAAATTCGAAAAAAAAAAAACATTCGCGCTCTGTCAAAAATTTAGAAAAGTTTAACGACGGCTTTAATCCAACTTTGCGTATCAACGTACACGCTTCTATGTCTTTCACTACCTTCTTTTGCAAACTTTAACCTAATATGTATGTTTTAAACGCGCGTATGGATACATTCCGGTAGGCTGGCTCGGAAAAACTTGTCATAAAAGTGAATGCATCACGGGGAACTCGCTCGTTATTTATTTTCATCGCTAAATTTTATTTGATGTATTTAAAATCCTCCAAACGCGAATCATCATTGTATTTATTCTAAGCTCTTAACTTTTTCTCCACTTTTCTTCGCGAATTGAATTCGAATCGAACCTTTAAACTAGGTAATAATAGAACAGTGAAATAGAAGATTAGATAATTTGTTCGCAAAATCATACGGATCTGATGGAAAATAAATAAAATGATACGTTCTTCAATTTTTAACAAAAGGTATTCCAAATTACACAGCGGATTGGTTTGACAAATGGAATTGAATTTAACAACTCGCCATAATTGGTCGCTCACTTCACTTTCCCCAAACAAAATTTCCTCCTACTTTACTCTCGCTTTTCCAAAAAGGAAAACGGTTCGATGAAACGCGCCTAATCGGCTTAGACCTCAAAAGCAGTCGAAAATACTCGAGCCCACTGTGTCGTAGATTGTCACAAACACGATCGAGTTGTGTTCGAATCCGTAACAGCCATCGTGCCATTTTGGGAGCAACCTTTACCTGGATTCCGGGAGACGTTGAAGAATCACTCGAAACCGAATGAAAGGCAAAGGGCCGGAAGTATAAATCTACGGGGTTTTCTCGGCCGCAATTACGTTCCTCATTCCGACCGCATCAAAATCCGTGAAGTGGGGCGGGAGTTTTCGAATTTTTCACACCTCACGTTAGGCCCCCTGGTGGTAAGCGGGGCCGTACACAATAAATACCCTCGACATGGCAAAGTTGCCGGACTGATGCGAGCATAAATAATTTATTATTAATATATCCCGAAGTGAATTATAAAGTTGATAAATGAGCGGGGAAAAAACAGTTAATGGATATTGTCGATGAACAAATAATTGATGGTAATTTGCGAGCGTAATCCAACTGGAATGATAAATCGAAGAGTGTATCAACTTAATTGCTTTAAGTACTCTCCAAGTGGAATTCAATAAAATATAATGGAAGTATTTAGGGCCATTGATTTAGGAGCGTCGGAAATATTGGCTGTTCGAAAGTTCTGATATTATTATCAACATTTTCTGATGGATCATTGTTTTGTTTGGTGCGCGAAATGATGCGCCTTTCCGTCCATTTTTCGGGCCGCGCTTCTCCAAGGGAGAAAATCGATGCGTTACAAATTACGATTTTTTTTTTCATGCCCAGAAGTGTGGGGGAGTTGCGCTTTTTGTTACAGATGGTGACAGGAATGAATGGAAAATTTTGTGCTCATGATGGATTTGGTTTGTGATTGGGGCCATTGATGGTCGTTTAATAAATTGTTTACATTCGTTGCCAACATCGATTCGGTTTAATAAATGGCAATTTACGAAGGTTTTGGCTTGGAATAATTTGGTCAGAAGGATATAAGATTGGTAAATCTATTGGATCATCATGAAACTGAATTAGATGTATAATTAGGGAAGTGTAATAACAATAACCCTATGGGAAATTGCCAGAGTCGACCTACTGGGCCGATTCTGGCCTAGTACTATTAGCCAGACTTTGGTAAAGAAATGGGGTTGGTACTGGTTTGAGGTTGGTTATTAACAAGAACCAATGCAAGACCAACGTTGGATGATTACTGGTAGGGTATAGCTATACAAATCAGCTTGTTTCCTAGGTAGGTTCCTAGATAGTTATAGGATCTTGTCTAGTTTCCTAGGTAGGTTCCTAGATACTTATAGGATGTTGTCTACTTTCCTAGCTGGGGTTCTAGGTCCGAATTTAGGATCAGTGATCAACTAATTTCGACCTAGGACCTCAGCTAGGAAACTAGGCAAAATCCTATAACTATCTAGCAACAAATTTACCAGTACTGCTACAAGTACCATTTATTATAGTCACCGTAAAATTGTACAAATCATTTCATTTACTCATAATTAAAAGTGGACACATGGATATCCACTTTTCCCCTCTTATTTCCCCAAAATAATACCTAACAACATCATCATCGTCGCCGCCATTGAAACCGCGGACTTCATGTTCTCAACAATGATACTTGTCCAACTCTTTGGCACCTAATGACCCTAAAGGTCATTAATAAAAAAGAAGGGCGGCCATTAAAGGCCATTTAGGCGCGGCACCGGTGGGCACAAAAAGAATTAATATCATCGAAACGGTTTAATATATTCACGGATCATTGATGGCGCGGCGACGAGAGAAAAAAAAGAAGTCCTTTCTTTTTAGCCGAAGAAAGAGATAACGAGGCGTGGACTCTGTATGACACCTGAGGTGCCGAGGTCGTGGTGGCACGTTACGAGGGTAGCCGGCCAGACATCCATCACTTCTTTGTGTCGTGTCAAGTGACACCTGGTTCCTTGTCCCTTTTGATCGCCGCCTCCTCTCGCTCCCCCCTCTCCATGCCATACCGCGGTTCGTTTCGTCTCTCTCGGATAGTCCTGCTCGCTTTTCGCCACGGGCACCACCCGGAACCACCCTGGATACTCGGCAACGCGAAAATAAACAACTTTCATCGGTCACGGGGATCCCCGTTAATCTCGGATGATTTTTATTGATGACCCTTTCTTCGGCGCAATCTTTGCGATAACTAATTTCCAACGTCGATGCTCGGGGAGAGGAGTGGGGGGTTAATGGATTGTTTTGTTTCTTTGTGGATACTAATTTTTAACCCTACTCGAGAAGATAAAGGGTGTAATAAAAATTACTAACATTGTTGGTAGAGTGTTGTTGGTAGAATTGGAAAAAAAATTGAAAAATTACTATCTTGCGATGGTAAAAGTCAGCTTTTCCTAACTTAAGATGGTAATTTTTTGTGGTACCGAAGAATTAAGTGGTTTTAAAATACGAAATGTAAACATAATTTGTATAATAATACATTTAATTCCATTCTTGTATCCTTCCAAATGCTAACAAATAATATTTTTGTTTACTTTGTTACGATGTTCTTAAAAATGTTTATAAACGTTGTTTATACTCAGATCGATCATAGTAAAAATGTTTTATTCTTCAGTTACAATAATTTTTTAATTCTTTCGAGTATATGTCCACTTTGCTAACCAATTTAAGTGTTTATTTATCTTTTTTTTTAGATGTATAAATAGTATAATAAATGTTGCAAATCATTTACAGATATGTTTATTTATCATTCATTTAAATGTCTACAACATATCTTATTGTTGTAGTGCCACAAAAGTGTATTTAACTTAAGTCGTTTGTAAATTTTAAGGAAAATAGCCGAGCCAATACCTGACAAATGACACTTCAATTCACTTCATTTTAATTTCACACAAACCACTCTTGACTGTCATTCATTCGGGGTCATTTGAACGTCATTGATCCAACAAATTTAATCCTGCGTTTAAATATCGAATTTATCATTGACAAGGAAATGGTTGTTAAGTCGCTCCGAAGATTATATTTTGTCGAATAAACTTTTGTTGAAATTCACCATGGGAGTGCTTCAATAGAATTCGTAAATCAGTCGCTTTCTTTTGACTTGAAAAAGAGTGCAAACACGATACCAAACGCTTCAAATGCTTTTTGGAAATCGATCAAATGTTGATTTATAATTTCATTGTTTGGCGTGCATTTTGTTTTGTTTTCAATTTAGTTTATTGTTTTTGTCCCTTGGAGTACAATCAACAAATAATAATAAGAATTAAAAGCAACGAATAAAAAGTGACATATTTTTATGAATTAAATATGTTTATTAAAATATTATATATTTTGTTACACGAATAATAATTATAAAGGGTGATAATAATTATAATTATATTGAAAAATAGAGAATAAAATTAAAGATATTGTTAATTTTTATTTTTAGTGACAAATTATTTTTCAATTAATTTCCTTTACACGTCTCAATCGAATTAATTTTTGGCGCTATTTGATAAATAATTTTGTTTCGGAAGAGCGCCCGTTTCTTGGAACTCCAAAAGTCAAAACTTATTATTCAGTTTGAATGGGCCAAATGACAATGCACATTACAGATGCTTTGAAGATCGACGACAAATTCCATAATCGATTTCGGACGTTACGCGGCAAAATTGGCAATTTTACGAAATTTTCATGTCGAGGCATATTAAAATGTCGTGCGATCCATTATGCGCGAGATGACGAGTCATTTCTTTCCTTTTTCCGTTTCGCTCAATGGAGTCCGATTATCATTGTGGAATTTGTATATATCTTTTGACTGGTTCTAATTCGATTGTCTTGGATCATTTGAATTAGACCAAGGAAACAATTTTTTTTTTCAATCTAAGAACAGTCGTCATTTTATTTTGATATTTCCAAAATCTGGAGAAGAAAAACAAGTATCTGGAAATAAATTTTGACATTAATTATATTCAAAGTGAAGAATTATAACATTAGAATAAATATTGCTCGATTCGTGAGTGCTTCCTCGTTAAAAGCGGAAAATTTTCATATCCCCATAAAAGTGTTCGCGGAGTTAAAGTTATTTCCAGTAAAGTTCGCGAACTTTCAATTTTACGCGCCGCAACTTTTACTGTTTAAAGCTGACCCTTATACAAAGTTCGCCGAATTACAACACTACAGCCGGGCTATTATGGATATTGTGTAACCTCTACCCACTTCGCAATTTTAACCATCGCAAAACAAAGTACCGCGCGGAGAAAGGGATACCTTTCAGGCCGCGAGTCTTGGAAAAACTTGGAAACACGGGGAGGCTTGAAAAATTGACAAATTCGACGTGAAAGGAGATAAGAAAATTTCGTACTGTTTGGTTGGCGGTAATAAATTTTATCAGTACGAACTTTAACCCTTAAAAGTCACCGAACATTCACCGACACTAAATTACATTTGATAATGAAATAATATTTTAACCATATAAAGAAGATTGAAAAAGTTTCAACCAGCAAAAGATTAATATTAAATTATAATACTCAAGGGAGGGTGTCATTAAATTTGCATTAAAATTAATTATTAAATATATTCGACACACCTAAAAAAAAATGGTTTTTGGGGAATAAAATCAGCATAATCGCCCGAAGACCTTCAGGTGTTACTGTTTCGGAATTTCAGGAGGAAAAAAAAGAAGCGTGCTTCGGATCTTTCTTAAGATGGAACAAGAAAAGGGAGAAAAGGACGCTTCATTTTCCTGGTTGATCCACGTGTTTATCCCCCCTCTTCTTCAACAGGGAGACTTTCAGCGAAGCGAGAAAATCCAGGTGTCTTTTTCCCTCCCCGTGACCTCCCTATCCCGAGCTATCAATAGTCCCCAAGAAATGCGCAGGTGTTGTTCTTCACTCAATGGAGATTTGGGAACAGAAGGAGGAATTCCGCGATGCACGCAGCGATTCGGAAAAAGAAGAAGAAGAAAAAAAAAAGGGAAGAAAAGCAACAACTTTTTGTCCGCAGGACTGCCGACTGTCAAAGAGTTGACACGCGACCAAGATGAATGGCGCACTCGAGGGAGAGGACGGGGAAAAGTATGATTGAAACCGAAAGGTCGATCATTGTGCGTGACCTTATTAAACTTTCTCGCTAATTTGGCCTTCGCAAACAGATTTTTCGGGCCGCCTGGCAGTGACATTTTATCCCGCTGGATTTTCAATGACGATTGCTGGGCACCGTGGGTATTGGTTACAGGAAGCGAGGTGATTTTCAATGGGCGGGTTTCGGCCTCGAGTGGTTTGGGAAAACTGACAAACGTAACTGTTTCAAAAGTTGGCCGTCCAATGCGGGTCCGAGATCTCCGACTGCGATTAAGTGGTTGTTGTAAATGTAAACAAAAAGGGATGGCACGCTTCCTGGGAAATTTTGTGGATTTGAAGAGGTTTAATGGGATTTGGAAACCTGTGTTAATTGCTGATCATTGGTTAATTATAATAAGTAAATGGGAAAAGGGAACAATGATTGATGATAATTGTTGGAGAACTAATATAGAGAATTTAATGTAAATAAGATTTATAAATAATGTGTAATTAGGGGGGATTGAATTTGGATGGGGAAATTCTATGGGGAAGGTAGGAAATGGAATATGCGAAATTCATTTTTAAAAAGTAAAGCTCACAGTGAAGTTACATTGGGGAAAAAAGATCACAAATTACTATTTTTTGTATCAATTTTGAGGATATATTGGAAAAGTAATTATTTCTACTGTTAATAATAGTAAAATTTAAAAGTCATGTAGTAAATATTAGTAGAAAAGTACTACAAATTGCTTTGACAATTATCATTTTTACTATTTTTAATAGTAACATTTTTCACTCTTCGATTTTGTTATTGATAATGATTTTCAAGAATGAAAGGCCATTTCTAAAGTTGACTGGCAAAAAACTTACCATGTTACTTATTTAATCAAATAAAATTTAAAGCAGTTAATTTAAGAACGTTTTATTTTGAAAAAAAAGAGACAAATTTTAAATACACTTTCGTATTCAAATACAAATCTCGTCTATAAATTTATTCCAAATAATTTAAACGTTAACATTTTTAGACAGTTAGATAATCGATAATCAGAAATATATAAATAAAACATTCCAACTTGTATTTCTACTTTTTTTTTCTAAATTGACAGTTGCACTGTATAAAAATCACACTATTACAAGAAACATAATTATAGTTATCAGTATTATACTAATATTAGTCATCATCCGATAGAAGTATTACAATTTCGTATAATACAAATCCCTTTCCACTTCTGTAATCTTTTTATAACTACCTTTTCATTATGCTTTGAAATCTTAAAAAAAACTCAAACCCGAAATGACAGCTACCGACATCATATCAACTACCGAGACATTTATCTAATATCTGATTTAAATTTCAAAGGATCTATCGAAAAATATTAGTCCAACATATGAATAACACAATGCGATGTATCCAAATGCTTATAAACCTCAAAGCGCCTATAAAACTCTTAATGAGTTGTCATTCTGGTTTCGTATAACTTCATATTATTTTCAACATCGTTTAACGCCTTCAAATTACACAAAAACCTCCCGCTTTAATCCAGAAACAAAAAAAAAAAATAGAGATAGAGCAAGATAGAGGAAATATGACTGAATACTTACCGCTAAACTAAGGAAAAAATAATTCTCTTGAAATCCCAATTTAACAAAACGCCTAAAACTCCTAAGAAGAATAAAAAAAAAAAAAATAAGATAAACATTAGGAGGGATAATAAACCCGACGATCCGGAACCTTTGCTCGACATTTTTGAGGTCTTTCATTAAGGAAAAAGATGCAATCACCCCGGCATTGTGGCGTAGTGAAAATTTTAACGATGTCGCTCGATATAAAAATACTTCTCCCGATCATCAGCGGCGTTAATCTTTGAAAAAAGCCGATCTAAGAGAGAACTGTGAGCAGAGAGAGAGGGGGGGGGGGTAGCGGGAGCAGGAACGTCTTTGAATCATTAGTTTCTTTTAAGTCCATTTCGTGCTGGAAGATCCGAGATCGCGGTAGCTCTTGACACCTCGATCGCTCATTAATAACGCGTGACTGGGCGTTTATATAAATAAATCTTGCGAGCGCTACTCACCTGCGAGAGGCACGAACGATCGCTCAACGCATGACACGTGAAAGACATTTTCAGAGGCGCTCTTTGGATTAAAAAATGCACCCATCCAGAGGCGAAATATTTCGTGTCGTATTGGGACATTTATTTATTTTTTTTCTATTTCAACCTCCTAAAAGTATCGGCTCGTAACGGTCAAACGGAAGATATTCACAGCCACGAGTGTAAGAAAATCGGAAAATTTTACTCCTCCGTGGGATGATTAATTAATTGTAATAGAAACACTTGATTAAGTAATTGAAAGTTAATGATGATAAATGTTTAATTATGAATAATTGTACGTTTAATAAAATGCGGGATTGCACGTTGTATTTAATTATCGATTCGTGATTGATTTCAGTTTGGAGGACAATTTTTTACGTCTGGGAGTATTATGTCAGTTGTGGAATTTTATGCAGGTATTATATTCATCTAACTTCATTGGAAACTCCGTGAGAAAGAAAAGAAATAAGATGACTTTGATATATCAATTAATTTATTACAATTGTATTACAAATTATAAGAGAGACAAAGTGAAATCGATTATTTTACTAGGGTAGTAATCTATCCAATGCAAAAAATTTACTTCAAGCGAATACTTCCGGTCCGAAAATGGTTCTTAAAGCGAGGTCCCAGTGTTAAATTATTATATCGCGTTGATTTTTAACTCCAAAAACTCTTTAAGCAGTCCCCAGGTATTTAAATAAATATAATGGTTAATTTGTTTGTCGCCAACTGCATGTACGACTCGAAAATGACAAAACGCCTTGGCTTCCAGTTCAACAACCCGACGACGGCAACAAAAATGCCGAGGCATATATCACTTGGCACGAAACAAAATCTTCCGCCTCAGAGACTTTCCCGAAA
This sequence comes from Leptoteleia sp. ZL-2020, assembly GCA_022817305.1. Lineage (NCBI taxonomy): Eukaryota > Metazoa > Arthropoda > Insecta > Hymenoptera > Scelionidae > Leptoteleia > Leptoteleia sp. ZL-2020. The sequence goes on from JABFPN010003079.1 coordinate 10,841, forward strand.
AACGAGAGTTTCGTTCAAATTTGATTGCCAGTTAATATCGCACGATTTATAGGGCAGTTAATATCCGTCGTGAAAAACGCGATGAATTGCCTTCACAGTTACAAAGGTTGTAACTACTGAACTTGACTTCGGTTATACGACTGCGACTGCGACGTTATGCGATGCATTCACCGCGTGAAGTATTGACTTGATTCGGTCAAATTTGACTTGGCCTATAACGTTTTATAGTTGACCATTGAAAGGGCATTCGGATAGTTTACGGCCGCATTTTTTACTATACTTTGTCATCGGCAGCCCGGTCACGATTTCGCTTCGACGTAAGCGAATAATTGTTCCGAGATTCGGAGGAGTATCAAAATTCCACCATTTTTTATTTTTTTTTTGTACTTTTTTTTTTACTTTTTACCCTCTTTGCCCCCGAACGTTCCTTGATTCTACGACGCTGGCCAATTTCAGCCCTTTTTTTACGCGTCTTTGTGTACCAAACAAAGCTTTATTAACCCCCCCCCTCCACCACCCCCACTCCTCTTAACCTCACCTGGTAAACGTCACCCTTCTTTGTTTATCAACAAACGCGCGAGCGAGACGAAATCTAGCCAATTTGTTTATGCCATTGTTTACCGCGCACAATGTCGTCGGTTTTGTTATTGTTTCGATCGGAAATATCCGACGATTCGTATTTATTTATATTACGGCGAAAGCGAGGTCGTTTCTTGCGCAAACTTCGGCCATTAAGCTGGCAACTTTTGCGGTGCCCTTTGGGGTAACTTTTTTTTGAAAAAAAAGTTGACGTCATTTAATTAAATTGGAAACATATTACGGATTTTCTTTTCTTTTTTTTTTTCTTTCGCGGAGCCGCTGGTATCGAGCTTTGCCCCTTTTTTCCGGCTCCTTAATTCGTTTCCGCTGTTATTGCAGCGCCATCTTTTTCGAACGCCATTACGACTCCTAAAGGTATTTTTACTTTGCAGTTTATGAAACATAAACATCCAGGCAAATCGTCGCTCAATGTCGACCGTAAACTGTTTAACGAGGTGATTTCCCGGTCGTCTTTGTAAACGTTATGAATATCGCAATAAAACAGAGGGCGCTTCAATCTAACTTTCTATCGAATCAAAAATGCAATAATGTCGTAAATTTAGGCACCGCGCGTTTGGTATTTATCGCTCGCAGGTTTAATAATGTGATTTGCTTTTCTGTTTCAGGTTTACAAGGGGAAACTGCACGGTGCGAGAGAGACAGGTATTTACTATCTCTTCTTTCTAATACATTTTCAATACACATTTTTTGATACTGAGAAAAAATAAGGTATATTATAAATTTTGACGCTTAATTCAGGAAATGTTGGAGTTTATTATTAATAATATTACGATTTCCAGATTATAAAGTATCTTCTTAGATTAAAATTAGAAACAATAACTTTAGAAATTATTATTTTTAATATTTGTTGTAGTAAAAATGTTCAAATTTATGAAAGATCTTTAAATTAATATTAAAAGTACACTAAGAGAAACATTTTGAAAAATTGTAATTTTCCGTTGTAATTTAAGGACATGATTTTGTAAAAAAAACATTTTTAAAAATAAAGTGAAACATCATAATATTTACAAGTTTTATGAACACATTTTATAACTTTTGATTCTAACTTTTTAGCTTTATCCACTATGTCCTCAAATTACAAAAAAAAGATTACAATTTTTACAAAAATCTTTCTCTCATTGTAGTTAAATTTTTTACTGATATTTTAAATATTTGTATTATTTTTTCTCAGTGTAAAAATGTGGTATTATATTTACTGTACTTATAATTTATGGTCAATATATCTTTCGTTTGACCACGACATTATTATTATAAAAGGGGGAAAAAAAATTCTAAACTTATCAATATCAATCGGATCTGATTTGGATTTTATTTTTAACTACTTTTGTGGCTCAAAGGTTAAACAAGTTAACTCCACCATTCATTCGTGTTTGCGAGGAAAAAAAAGTATTTAAAATGTCAAAATATCAATTTCTGATTAACAGAATGTATGATGCAATACAACTTTTTAGTATTAGGCATTGTTTAAGTATTAGTAAGACAAGTTTTTTTTGCGACACTAAAGAAATAATCTCAATAATCTTTAGTATGTTTAAAAAAAAATGTTATTTAATTGGCTTTTTCTCGTTTTTCCTCGAAAGTAAATTGAGTTTTCGCACTGTAATCGCGTTTTATGAGTTTACATTTTATGAGTTTTTGAAGTTAAATGGAGGCACATCTGGATTTCTGATGACCTTTTAGTATGGATCCATATTTCTGGTCTGCAAAAAACCGATTAATTTAAACTTTTACCATCTTCAAAAGTAAAATTCTTGTAACAAAATAGCAAGGATTTCTAATAGTTTGTAAGATTAGTCACATATATTATTAACAGATATAACATTTATGTTATTAGTGTTATTAAAATAAGAAAAAAGATTAATAAAAATTACTGACATTGCTAATAAACTGGTCTTATATTGGAAAAAGTTGAAAAATTACTATCCCAAGTTAGTAAAAAGTGTCAGATTTCGCGGAATAATTGTGAACAAATTGGTACGTTTTGCTAAATTAACATAGTAATTTCTCAAATTTTGTAAGTATATAACCAGTTTACTAACAATTATCAGTAACTTTTTATTAATCTTTTCTTTCCGTGTATTGAATGATTTTGTAATGAAACTCAAGACTAAGAACGTTTTTGAATGGAGTTAAAACATATTTTTCCCACAAGCCACAGAATCAATTTTATCAGATACAAACAAATCTGATCCAACCGTATTATACCAAGCGTTCATTTGTCCCCAAAATAATCAGCAACTGATTAAAACTCGAACGACGATATATTACACCTTTACATCTTGCATCCTAATTTCCGACGTCCCAAAAGGCGTCTTAATTTTCACGGCTAAATCGTCAAAAGGCGGGCCGTAATAATGATCCGAAATTCGTAAATTTTTTTGTTTGTTTGTGTGGCGAAGTGACAAGACGCGCAACGGCATACAAAAACAGATGGCGTTAATGGGCGAGGCGAGCGCGAGTCCGCGACGGTCGGGTGGGCGCGGGGGTGGGGGGTGGATTGGGGAAAAAGGCGCGCGGAAGGACTGAAAAGGAAAAAGACGAAAAGCGAGGAACTGGCAGAAACGCCAGTAACACGCAAATGCAGAAACCGAGATGACACTTGTGCCGGCGCTAATTGGGCCCTCGAGGTAACGCTCGCGAGCACGATGCTCTCGCGCTGGAAATGAGGTTTTCGGGGTCGCCGGGACGCGGGGGGGGCGGCGCGCGGGATCGCATTAAATCTTACCGGGTACACGCCTTCGCCGAGCGGTTTCTGGTCCCACCCACCCCACCGCGAAAATCTCTATAGACACGTCGCGCGTACGTCTTTGCACACAGATGCGCCGCGCGCAACACGCGCAACATTCGCGCGCCGTCTTCGCGCGTTTAATTAGATGTATCACGCGCGCGCCGAGTTGGGGCGCGATTAATGCGCCAAGTCGAGCCTGACGAGAAACAGGTCAACGTGAATTGTGGGAGAGGAAAAGAGTAAAGGGAGAGGAAGGTTTAGAATGGTGATTTTAGGTTGCATCGAAGATGGAGAACGGGGTCAGTTATAGGTCGCACGCTGAGAAAAAAGTTATATTGAAAATTACTATACCATATGAGTTCTAACAGATATCGTCTATGGTGTCTACGAAATTACTATACCAATTATAATGAAATTTTCCATTCGATATAATAAAATTTAATATACTAGTATGATAATAATCACCAAAATAACAAACAAATTTACGACACTAATATCGAATGGAAAATTTCTTTATAATTGGTATAGTAATTATGCTGACACCATAAATTGTTATATAGTATTGTAAATTGGGGATAACATTTGTTTAGAGAATTGGAAGTTAGCATATAAGATATATATCTTGATATATTAAATCTATAATATCTTCTAAATTCTTCATAACCACTTTTAAAACTTATAGTTATTATATTTATAAAAATATAGTTGATTTCATAGTCAATTGTACTGTAATTTATTTCGTCCAACAAGTATTGACTCATGTAAAAGTAGTTTAGAACAAAAAGTTTTTGACAAGTACTTTTAGTAAATTGTATTATTTTTTATTTTTTTATTTTTTTGGGGGATAACTTTGTAATACATAAAGAACAAGTGGATAATTCATTTTTAATATTATATATATACATTCAATTATTAATACTGATATAAATTTACCTTCATTAATTTACAAATTAAACCACAAATTATAATGGAAGTTATTTACTCGTTTAAATTGATGGCAATAAAAATGATTTATAACATTGCGACGTGCTTAAATCGTTTGCAATTAAAATTTAGATGGAATTACAAATTAGTTTTAGTGCGATCTCACGACAAAAGTATTAAAGTGTTATTTCGGAGTACAATTTTTGGCTATAGAAACTTCAATGGTCGATTTTAAAATGCATGTCCTGTTACTATTATATAATGTAAAATTCAAATACAAGTAAAATTGATTTACAATTCTTTTCAATTGCAAATTAAATACATTATCTTTGAAAGTACTAAATGTGTTTTAAAGTAATGCATCAATTCAAAACAAATTTACAGTGGTAACTGTGCAACCAGTCATGCTGAATGTAAAATAATAAAATTCAAAGTTAATTATTTCCATAATTTTGTGTGTCAATACTAATTAAAATATTTTCAAATTAAAACATTAATCACGCAGAAATTACATGTCAGGAATAACATATTTGAAATATATAATACTTTGTCACAATTTAAAATTTGTTATAAATAATTTTATTATCTAATTTAATATTTAATTTTAAAAATAATTACTGGAAAAATCATATTATTGACAACATAATTTTTTTTTTTCAAGGAGCATGTCATAAGTCATGTAATTCCATTTTAACGCGTTCCGCGTATTTAATTTATCTTTTAGCCCGGCAGCATTTTCTACATCAATAAACATTTTGTCAGAGTTGGAAACATAATACCGCAACTATTCCAACCGTAATTAATCGACAGGTATATTTTACGAATCGCTTTTATTAATCTTACAAACTTTGGTGTCTTTAAGGAACGCGTACACTTTATCGGCTGTAAAGAATTTGATTTCTTGCATTTGTACCAAACATCATTCAGTCCAAAATGACATAACAATTCAATTAATCACGTTTCAGATTTCTATGATTCATTTAAATTTCTTTTATTTGAAGCGAACACGTGCTCCGGGTAGTTTTTCTTTCTCCAGAAGCTCGATTGTAGTAAGAATAAGATAAATTTATTAAAATCAGTATTAATCTAAGTAAATTAAAAAGAAAAAAAAATTGATGTTTGAGACAAAAAAAAACCGGAATACAAATAATCATTCATGTTTTTTAAACTACATACGTATATATTAAATAACAAATTATACGCTAAATTTTATTGAATTTTAAATTACCATAATTCATTGATTTCTTATTTCATTTTTTTTTTAATCTTCTTTTTGATATTTTGTATTTATTATCATCAATGTTTCGTTGTTAGATTTATTTTAATTTGTCATTTTCATTTTTTCTCAGATTGTCATATTTATCATACACACAGAACAATCTCAGAAGATAATTAATGAAACTTTTTATAATAAAGTATGAAAGTAATGTTAAAATAAAGTATTAATTCCAATAGATTTATAGGAATACCAATATTCTGTAGGTATAAATACTTTATTTTAGCACTTCTTTCTTATTTTATCACAAGTATGTTCATATATAAATTCTTTTCTGAGATTCGACTCCAAATTATTATAAGAAAAATAACTTATTTTATCATTTTTATTTAAAGTTTTTTTCTTTTTACTTTCATCTCCACATTCCAATAATTCTGAGGGATAATTTTATTTTATTGCAATGATTGACATGAGTAAATAATGATCAATAAAAAAACCGTTACTCCTTTACATTTTAAAGATCACAAAAATAGAATTAAATATAACAAAGAACATATTATCTTGACATTTCGTATCTTGAAATCGTTTCATTCTGCAATCCCATTTCATTCTATTACATTTATTATATCATCTTCGGTCACATTTAGCTTACTTCTTTATCCCACCATTTTCAATTGTCAACCCCACGACTCGTCACTTTTACTTTCGCACCATCCAAAGTGTTAAATAATAAAATGCTTAATAGGTGGAACTGGGCGTAAAAAAAAAAAAAAAAAAAAAAGAAAAAAATTACACATCGCCACCGAAAATCCTCCCATTGAATGGAATAAATGGGATAAATCCCATTCTTATCGTCGGTCTCATTTTGGGTGTACCAAAATTGCCTCTCCATTATCCAGTGGAAGTGACCCAAGACTCCACTTCATTACATCGCCGTCACTTACTTCTTCACAAGACACGCGCGCTCTTAATAGACGTTACTGGCCTGCCCCCCCCCCTCCCCATCCGAAGATGTAGATATAAATTCGTACAAAGACAGCGGTAATCTCCCCGGGACTACGTGGGCGACAATGCGCGGATAATCTCGCATTTCCCCGGCAACAATGGCAGGTATCCCCGGGCCGAGATACGCGGCGAAAATTGGGCCCGCGAGCGACCGAGGACTTTTTCTTAGGCAAGCGTTCGATCGCAACAAAGGGCTGCGAGTTGCTACAGCTGTCAATCAGGTTCCCCTTCGGGGGTTTTAGTCGTGTTATTTTTACGACCTGTGACGAAACGTTCCCAGAAATGGGAGAAGCGATTTTATCGGAACGAGGATCCGATTGGTGCTGTAAGAGGAAGTAACTTTCGAAGATTAGTAATTAGAGGTGTGGCAGTGTTACCAGTGAGGTTGGTCCAATGGTATAGAGAATGGTCCCGAGGAGGAACGTGGTGACAGATTAAAGTTGCGTGAGACAGTTTTTATTGTTAATACACTGAGAAAAAAGATATATCATAAGTTATTAATTTTTGGTATCAATTTGAGGATGTATTGGAGAAGTAATTATTGCTACTGTTAATAATAGTAAAATTTAAAAGTTGTGTAGTAATATCAAAATTGATCGGATCGAAAATATAATTGGATATAATTAAATTTGAGGAAATTCTTGTTAGAACTAATTAATTTTGGGAAAAATTAATTTTGTTAGATCTATGGTGTAATAAAATTAGATTTGATTGGATCAAGAGATTGATACGATTTGAGTGAAATATGGAAATTTAACAAATTTTAAAGTATACGATTGTTCCATATTTATTTCAACCACTGGGACCATTAATAGATTAATAACTACTCAGTAATGAATCATCATACAAAAACCATTTTTTATTTTCTACACTGAGAAGAAAGATATATCACAAAGTACTATTTTTGGTATCAATTTGAGGATACATTGGAAAAGTAAAAAAAAATTGGAAAAGTAAATATTAGTAGAAAAGTACTACAAATTGCTTTAACAATTACTATTTTCAATAGTAAAAATTTTCACTCTTCAGAGATATCCTCAAATGGATATAAATTGTTTTCAATTTTACTATTACTTTTTTCTGTAATGAGAAAAAGAAGTATTTGGAGCACAAACATTTTTCTCATGGAATGTACATGGAATGAAAAAATTGGTAATCCTTGTCAGGAAATAATTAGTATTTTGAACTTTGAAGCTGGAGTCATATTTCTTGTAGATATTAGCATGGAAAAAATTCACTTGGTGATCTAGTGATAATGATTTGACAAGCATTGGCTGAAGAAGCTTCTGAAATTTTGAAGAAATTCTAGGTATAATCTGAATGTCAACCAAAAGAATTACAATAGAAATACCTGAACAATATCTGGTACAACATCTAACTAATATTCCTATAGTCTAGAAATGACCTGGATTACCATTATGATAAATGTCTGGAATCAGTCTGGTTGCAACTAAATCATTTCCAGACAAGATGAAGAGGAACGAATAAGTAATTTCGAAAATTATCTGGAAAATATCTGGCAATATACTTGCAACAATCTGGCAAAGGTCTGGCAACTATCTGATGAGTACTTAGCAATCTGTCAAACTGTATATGTAATATTTCCATAGTGAATTTAACATATTCCATCTAAATATCAAACATTCAAAATCACTTATTTTGACTCGAAACATCTACAACCATTCCCATTTCATCTTCGTATCATCTTTTCGACCATCGATCCCACGCAACTCTTACATTTCACGCTTGACACAACAGCGATCATTATCTTAATTAAAAATTACATCCCGATAGTCTTCGTACGACTCTTCCCATTTCGTTGTCTAACCCGGAATCGATCATGTTCCCGGCATCATCTTCATTAGATCGCGCGAAAACTGCGCAAAGAGCAAACGCGAAACGAAACGGGCGAGGAATTGAGGAGCTCAATAAAGCTCGTCTGGTCCGCGAGGGACCCGGCATTCTTTCATCAAAGTAATGAATTGTTCACACTCTCTCCGAAATGCAACTGCTATCTTCGCAATTACGGAAGCGCGGGCTAAAAAAAAAAAAAGAACAGAGAGGAAGAAGAC